>CM076850.1:56765955-57038455 GCA_039519185.1 Astragalus membranaceus | reverse complement strand
ATTTCAAACATGAGTAAATTCACGTACATGTGTTTTAAACCATGAGGTAAAATTTGAGGATATTTCTCTGTCGATGTCGGCTTCGATTACATCAGGGTTTAGTTCTCGTAACAAATCTGAGTACATGCTACACATACAACGAAGCAGTTAAACATGGCCTTAGATAAGATAAATATCATATTGTTGATTGGAGGTACTTACTTCAAATAAGGAACCACTTCAGGACAATTTAAAAGAATATACAAATGTGCAGCTTTCATTTCTCTATCGTCCAAGGTAGAAGTGACACCCTTTCCAATCGGGCGACCTGGATAATTAAAGATTGACAATGGAGCATTTGCAGAAGAACTTTCTCCTCCATCATCATTTCGCGGCACTCTTGTTCTCCTTGATAAAATAGTTGGAGGATAATAATACGAAGCAAATGTAGCTGTCTCCTCCAGTAAATATGCTCTAGCAATCGAGCTTTCAACATAAGCTGGGTTCGTTACCTTTTGTTTTAAAGATCGTATGAACCTATTGAATAAATCAAGATTAAGCTTAAAGAAAAAGGAGAGAAATAAGGGAACGTGGCGGATTTTTTATATGATGAAGAACTAACCTTTCAAATGGAAACATCCATCTATATTGAACGGGACCGCCAACTCTTGCTTCATATGCTAAATGAATTGGAAGATGTTCCATTGAATCAAAAAAGATTAGGGGAAATATTTGTTCAAATTTGCACATAATGATTGGGATATTTTCCTCCAACATGCACAATTTATCTTCTTTCAACAACGATGAAGTAATTTCTCGGAAGAATTGACTAAATTCTGTAAGTGTGTTCAATATAGGTTTGGGCAAAGCTTTGAACGCTATTGGAAGCAAGTGTTGCATGAACACATGGCAATCATGACTCTTCATGTTAACCAACTTTGCTTCTCTCAAGTCAACACATCTACTCATATTGGAAACATAACCATTTGGAAGTTTGAGATTTTTAACCCATTCGCAAACAACAAGCCTTTGCTGTTTGGTAAGTGTAAATTGTGCCTTTGGTTTTACAAAGTTTCCATTAGTACTAGCTTGTAGTTCCAGTCCTTTGCGCTTACAATGTACTTCCAAGTCCTTCCTTGATTTGCAAGTATCCTTCGTTTTCCCTTTGGTGTCCATCACTGTGAACAAAATATTGAGAAATACATTTCTTTCCGTGTGCATCACGTCAATATTATGTGGGATAAGATGGGTTTTCCAATATGGCAGTTTCAAAAATATACTCGCTTTGTCCAATGGTGCTTTTTCCCATAGCCTGGTATATTTGGTTCTGGACATTCCTCCACACTTTGGTAATGTTTTACCCTTTCCCACACTTCTTCACCACTTAACCTTCATGGAGGAGCTGCCATCTCAACTCTACCTTTTATAAATGCAGTCTTATTCCTCCTATACGGATGATGTTCTGGTAAGAATTGACGATGACAATCAAACCATGAGGTCTTTCGACTATATGTGAAGCTAAATGCCTTGGAATACTCCATACAAATTGAGCAACCTAGTTTTCCCATTGTCATCTAACCACTTAACATCCCATATGCGGAAAGTCATTGATAGTCCACATTAGCGCCGCCTTCATCAACAAATTTTGCTTTAAGGACACATCATATGTCATAACTCCACTTTCCCATAAAATTTTCAATTCATCTATTAAGGGGCGCAAGTAGACATCAATTTTCTTCTTTGGGTTGTAGGGCCCCAGAATTATAAGTGTTAAGAACATAAACTGTCTTCTCATACACATCCATGGTGGAAAATTATAAGGAGTAACTATCACAGGCCAGCAAGAATAATTCCTACCCGTTTGGTCAAATGGAGCAAAACCATCAGAGCACAAGCCTAATCTAACATTTCAAGGAACTTGAGAAAATGTAGGCCATGCTTCATCAAAAGTGTTTCCAAGCTTCTGCATCTGATGGATGAGATAAATAACCTCTCTCCCTTTGATTTTCACGATGCCATCTCATTTCACGAGCTGTTTGCATTGAGGAATACAACCGTTGTAGTCTTGGAACAAGTGGGAAGTACCACATGCTTTTCAACGGTACCAATTTCAATTTACCCGTCTGGCAACATGTCTATATCGCTGCTCTCCATAATGTTTACAGATTTGAAGCACCTCCTCTTCTTTATAATACAACATACATCCATTCAGGCAACATTCAATTTGCATACTTGATAACCCTAGTTCAACAAGTGACTTCTTTGCCTGGTAAAAATTTTTAGGCATTTTATTATCATCGGGCATTGTGTCTCCCATTAACTGCACCCAACCATTAAAGCATCCCTCAGATGATTCATAGTCTGCTTAAAGAAGCCGACAACCCAGAATGCCTGTCACAACCATCCCATAAAGGAGATTGCGCAGCCTTCAACAATTCAAAGAATTGTTGTGCTTCTAAATTTGGATCTTCTATCATTGTGTCTTCTTCATGATGACCTTCTCGCTCAAGATAGTTGCCAATTTCCGGTCCTGCAGCATACATTACCAACTGCTCATAATTATCAAACATATCCCTACGACCACTACTACCATAATATGAATGATCGACAACCATTGGGGTAATCAGGGGAATCAGTTCACCATGATATGTCCAATGATAATAATTACTCATGAACCCCTTCCTACATAGATGCACCATCACCATGGATGGTGGGTGATGACGCAACTAATTGCAAATCTTACATGGACATCTAATCTCCCTGCTTTCAATATGTTCTCTTCGTCTTTTTCTTTGTCTTTTTCCAAGACAAAGTTGATAAATCCCAAACATCCTTGTCTAAATTCTTTTGTGATATTCTTGTCCCGATCCAGTCTATTATCCATCCACTTTCTATTTTTGGGTACTTCCATTGCTAATGTATTATTTACACAAGCAACTATTAGTCTTTAAAACTAAATGAAGAAACAATGAAAAGAAACGAAAGTCATCAATGAGTACAAGCAACAAACATAACTTCAAAGTAACCAACCCAAAAAAAAACTTCAAAGTAGGCATTTAATATCTCATGATAAAAAAATGGTTTTGGTTTAAGAGCATGTGAATTCAAGTTTATCAAGTTTGCTACCCTTACTTAGCAGAATTTGAAGTTTAAACAAAGACAAAGAGGCTTATCAAGTGTTTAGGATTTACTTGTAAACTAGACTAATTAGTTTTAGCTTTTTAGTACATAATGAATTGTAAAGTAGTTGTTCTTGTATCAAGTGATTGTAATCAGTTCATTATCAACATGCCTTGATAAATTACTCAATTAACCAAGGTCTATGAGGGGGACAGAATTGACCAGTGCCACTAATAACCCTTTTAGTCGTAATTTTGTTAATGCATAAAAGTTGTGTATAATAGCAGATGATAAAAAAGGATCCAGAGAGAAAAATACCCAGATTTAATTACCTGGAAGTGTGTGAACACTGAACAAACAAACTCCTTTAACGCTGAACGCTGAATCAAGGATATGGAGACACTGCAAAAAATCAAGAATGGATGAAGATAAAAGCTGAATAAAAGTATAGAATGGAAGAAGATAAAAACAGATTAAAAAAATTGTTGTTCTTATTGCCTTTTGAATCGGGAAATATAGAAAACAAAAACGAGAAACCCAAATATCATAAACAGGAATTACAGTATTATTGCTTTTAAGGAAAAAGTTATCTTTTGGTTAATAACAAATTTACTATATGATGGTAACAGGTTTTTGGATTATAGCCTTTGGATTAACAAGAATTACAGTAGTAGTGCTTTTTGTCACACTAGCATTGTTTGTCAGAAGAATTAGAAGTGCACCAACTGTACAAAATGGTATTAATGAAAACAAAGCCTTTGTGAATTTACCATCTAAATCTTTATCTTACTAGACAGTGGACACCATCTAATCTTTTAGAATATTAGAATTCAACATCAGTTAAGATTACTTAGAAGGATGTTTATGTAGCAACTAATAATGTCAGTGCTTCAAATTTTTTCAGAGATGCAGGCCTACATATACAAGATTAAAATAACACGTGAAGGATAGAATGATATTATTCAATGGAACAACTTTCATAGTATAGCAGAAATGAAATCAACCAAAAACCAATGCCCACCCACACTATACATGACAAAATGCACTGAGATGTCGCTCAAGATTAAAAGACATGTTTCAAATGAATGTAGATATTGCTTCTTTTATTTCTCTTTTTGTGCTTGCTTGATAAAGCTTCTTTTATTTCTCTTTATTGCTTCTATATCTCTAATGTACCAGCAATCCTTTTTTCTGATCGAGATTAATGTAGATATTAGTCTGATAAGTGCATATTCAATGGTCCAAACTATTCAAACTAGAATTTCAAAACACCAGATTAGAGATAATCTTCCAATACCCATCCAATGCTTTTAAAAAAAAGACTTGTTAATACAGATCCGTGGAAGAGTTTTTAGTTTAGATTATGATATCTGCATCTTTTATTATTTACATTAGTCTTACTTTTAGTCCAACAAAGTGAAAAAAACAAATACAACTTTAGTCCAAATGACACACAGTCAGAGATAGATAAAGAATTTGCAATTACAACTTAAATTTATATTATGTACAGCAGTAGTGAAATCTACCAAAAACCAAAGCCTCACTTTTTTAACTCTCAACCTTTCACATTCAATTTCAAAACACGGACATCATAATAATGAAAAAGAAGTGTTACCTTGGCTAGAATATCACCAGAAAAGTCTTCCTATCTGAAAGAGAAAAAACAAGAAGAGAAAAAAACAAATTAAAAATCGCAAATAGGGGAGATGGAAAATGGAGAGAGGGATGAAATAAGTAACAGAGGAGGAAATTGCAGAAGAGAAAAGCAGGAGGAGGAAATCGCTACTTACCTTGGCTAGAATGTAGCGCAGAAGAGAAACCCATGGAGGAAATCGCAACTTCACAAATGTTAGGGTTTTGGTGATGGTTACGGTTTTGGTGTCAGCAACTTCTCTAATTGCGATTGTTGATTCTTAGGGTTTTGGTTAATGGTGAGTGGTGGAGGTGAGGGTTGTGGTAAGTGGTGGAGGTGAGTGGTGATTCTCAGGGTTTCTTTCACGAGAACGAGGGTTGTGGTGAGTGGTTTACGAAGCTCTCTAGTTTTCTTTCAAAAGAACGAGAGTTTGTTTTTTTTTTGTAAAATAACATTTTTTATTATAATTATTAGTGAGTGAGGGAAGCGAATTAATTGAAAAGAGGCGAAGGAGGGAAGCGAATTGTAGGGCACTGAGAAAATTCTTGTGTTAGCGACGGATTATTGCTTCCTCGCTATTAGCAAAGGATGCCTTTCCATCTCTAAATCCGTCTCTAAACGGCTTTTTGATATTTTGTGACGAATTTAGAGACGGAATGTTTAGAGAGAGATATTTTCCGTCTCAAAATTCGTCACAAACGTAAATCAAGGTTGATTACTTATTTTCGTAGCTAAATCCCTCGCTATTAGTGAGGGATACATATCCATCTCAAAAATCCCTCACTAAAAACAACTTTTCTAGTAGTGCACCAATTCTATTCAGATGGATGCATTCCATGGAGCCCATGGAAGTAAGACAGCAGTTGAAGTTAGAATACAATTAAAGTTTCATGGCATTATTATCTAATTTACCAGAATAGTCTTGAAAAAATTTTCATGGCATTCTCCAACAACCACACAAAACTTAACATGTTATTTGTTTGAATATAATGTAATTTCAATAAGCAAACAATTGAGGCTCCGAATTTAAAGGTAAATATAACAATCACATACAGTGCACTCCACTTAAGCAAGCTCCAAAGATGATGGGGACAGACTAAATTCAATAACAAGTTAGAATATGAACGAAAAAGCTAAAAACCAGTAATTGGGGCCATCTCAATAACAATATGAATGATATGCAAATGTGGTTCCTTTACAATACCTCCAAAAACTGGTATGTGATAATCCATTCCAAATTTGTTATCAAAAACTCCACCATTTTCACTCTCAGATAATACAAAGTCCATCATGTAGGCATCCAGTGGAACCTTAACTGCGCAAACACAAAATTCTGAAACACATAGAGCTTAATAAGTCAAACTAACAGCAAGAACGCACAAAAATAAAACTTGAAAACAAGCATAAACAGGAAGATCTACAACATAATATGAGAGTACAAAGGATAATTACCAGATCTTCAGGGTTCAGGGTGTCGCACAGAGGAGGCTCACGCACGGAGGAAAGACGCGAGGAGACGACATCGAATAGAAGAACGGCGTGAACGGTGTGATTCCAAATCTGAGAACGAGAACGAGACGGCGTCGAATAGAAGAACGGCGTGGAGGAGGTTTTGAATAGAAGAACGGCGTGATTCCAGATCTGAGAACGGCGTCGAATAAAAGAACAACGTGACCAGCGGGATTCCAGATCTAGGAACGAGAATGAGACAGCGTCGAAGAGGAATCTTTAGCGAAGATATGCGATGTTCAGAGAGTGAGAGATATGCGATGATGTTCAAAGAGTGAGAGATATGCGATGATGTTCAGAGAGTGAGAGAAGAGTGGAGAAGAGATAGAGAAGGTTCAGAGTGAGAGAAGAGATAGAGATGGTTCAGAGTGAGAGAAGAGATCGTGGGAGATAGAGATATGCGATGGAAAATTAGAAAATAAAATGGACCTTTAGCGTCGGGTGTTTAAACACCCGATGCTAAATGTATTTGCGTTAGACATTTAGCATCGGGCGTTTAAACACCCGATGCGAAATGTATTAGCGTTATACATATAGCATCGGTTGTTTAAACAACCGATGCTAAATGTTTAACGCCAATACATTTAAAATCGGTTATTTAAACAACCGATGCTAAAAGTAGGCGCGAAAATTGAAATCTTCCATTTAATTTCAAAATTGCCACCGCGTCTACATTTAGCATCGGGTGTTTAAACAACCGATGCTAAATGATGCTTTTTAAAGTCAATTTTCCACTAGTGAACACTTCTTTTTCTTTCGTTTCAGTAGACAAGCATTCGTTCACATCGCCTAAGAAACTCCAATTTGTACCCTAACTAGTGTGAATAACCCGTGCCATCCACAGTATACATTCACATATTAGCATGTTAAAGATGAGTTTTATTTGATTTATTTTTTGAGTGTATTGAATCTTATTTGATGATGGCGATATTTTAATTGAATAAAAGCGGTAAAGTATACAAACTTAAACAAATGTCATTTCAATGGCTGTTGATAGAGAGTGCTTGTATTATACCCATTGGTGTAGTATGGAGTTATTATTTGGTTAGGTTTAAAAAAACTGCAAGGGCCTATAGGTTTTTTTTTTCAGAGGGTGGGTGTAATGCAACATTGTAAAAATAAATATCCATTGAAAGTTACTTCAATAACATTTACATATATTTTATTTTTAATTGTGAATCAACATGATTAACATGTGTTTGTATGTTTAATTGATAGGTCTTTTTGTGTTTGTATGTTTAATATAGGTCTTTTTTTTGACAAAAAGGTAGGTCAAATTAGTGAGTGAAGATTTGTAGAGTAGAAGAGTGTTATCAACACTCTCTTTTCAACACTATCTTTTTGATTGGGTAAAACACATGTGGGTCCTACTAGTTTAGTGGGACCAGTAGAGTATTATCAACATTCTCTTTTCAACACAATCTTTATTGTTATTGTTTTTCTTATTGTTCAATATAATTTGTTGTGATTCTTAAAAAAGTTATTAAGGGAGTGTATATATTTTTGATTTGATTCATATGTGAATGATCTACAAACACTAATTATAATTGTTTGTTATATCAATACAAATTATTTTAGCCAAAAAGTCTTGATGAAAAGATTAGCTTGGAAACAAAGCAAGCAAACCAATATCCCATGTTCATTCTTTCCATGTCAATTTGAATTATCATATTAAAGTTATATCTCTAGAATACCCAAGACACCAAGTAGGAGATTAAAATAACTAACCGATTAAAAGTAAATCATGATCCAATCAAATACAACATGTATTATTGAAAGAGTAGGAGAAAAAACCAAATGTGTTCAACAAAATTATTCTAAGCTAGAAGAAGCATTTTTTGATTAATATTTGGTGCATTCATCTTAAACACAACATTCCAGAGATGGTGTGAGAATTTATAGTTACATTCCAAACACAGACGACAAAGTAAAAATTAATATTTTATATTGTATGCTAAGTAATGATGGTTGGAATTCAATATTTGAAATGCATGTGTAGTACAGGAAAAAGATATAGATTAGGGTGAGTTTATTTGAGAGTCATAAAAAAGGCAAGGAAATTTGTATCTCGAAAAAGTCAAGAAAAACTATAATCATTGTTTTAGTGAAAACAAATTCCTCTAATTCTCTATCCTCTCTTCCATTTTAGAGAGACAAATTCTTCTAGAAGCTATCAATGTCACCTTTTTACACCGTGCAATCAGAAAAGATTGCTGAAATTAACACATGTAAATCATAGAATAAAAATTTGACACAACTTTTATGTTACCTCCAAATTAGGACTTTGCTTATGTTATTGCATCTTTTAAAAACATTAGAGCAAAACTTGGGTCTAAGCTCTCACACATAACCACATTTGTAGCTCCATTAGAGTTCTCAAGTCTAATAGTGATGGAAAAAGTTCTCCTAAGGCCATTGGTCCATAAAAATTGATGATGAGTACAATTTTAAATAGAGGAAAAAAATAATTACTAATAAAAATACAAATTAATATATCTGTTAATTTTTTCATTAAAGACTAAATATGGCTAAATAAAGAACCTATGATGGTTGGGTAGTGGTCATAAAAACCTCAATGATTCCAAAATATTCGTTGATCACTATGTAGAAAAAGGAGGTACATCATTCATGCTTGTTAAATCAAAACTCAAATCTACAATTAGAGAATGATTAAAAAGATAACTTCAGTAGCATCCTTTATTAAAAAGATATAGTGTTGTTCTGGACTGGACCAAGAGGTCCATTTAGCAATTTCAGGAGGTGCGTTTAGCAACGGATATGGATTGGTCCAATCACTTTGGCCCATATCCACCACACACAGGCCCAATCATGCTTGGACGGTCAAGATCAGTTCCATTGATCCGACGATCCACAACGGGCGCGACTTCCGATAAATATCGGCTCGCATAGCCATTTATAAAGTACACGCTCTTCCCTTGCAAATTCACTAGCTTATTCTCATACTGACTTGAGCATCGGAGTGGCTTTGCAGGTACCCCCCCGGGCGCTCACTGACCTCCTGCCAGGGCAGCAAGAGACCTACCAACAGCAGCCGACCAAAATACTGCTAGGTACAGAACATTGGCGACCACAGTGGGAGATATCTATCTTTCACATCATCACTACTCGAACTTTTCTCTTGCTACCCCATGGCTCCCAGAGGTAGACCCCGGATTCAAAGCATTGCCGTATCGGCATCCCGACCAGAGGATACTTCGGAAGGCAACGTCGTAACCCTACCTGACGAGGGTACCAGTCAGCCTGCCCAGCCTTCGAATGTGAGCCATCTTTTGGATCTCCTGGCCAATCGCACTCAAGCTATGCTGCATCAGGAAGACCAGCAGAGTGCTAAGGACATGCCCAACCCGGCCCCCAGGAGGGCGCCTGGCCGGGCGCCAAGACAGCATCAGACAGCGCCCATGAGGGCGCCTGGCACCCATGAGGGCACCTGGAACCCATGAGGGCGCCATGGCAACATCAGGCAGCGCCCATGAGGGCGCCTAGTAGGGCGCCAAGGCAGCATCAGACAGCACCCATGAGGGCACCTGGCACCCATGAGGGCGCCTGGTAGGGCGCCATGGCAACATCAGGCAGCGCCCATGACGCGGCCTGGCAGGGGAACCCTTCCTCCAACATCGGTGACTTCGGATGATACCCATTAGCCTCACGACTCCCGCTCCAGGACCTCCTCACGCGCATCCCTTGATACTCGAGAGAGGTCAATGAACCGAGTCGACACCCACCGGAGGCACCACCGGGGATCGCCATCGAGGAGATCCCTCGACCGACGCAGGCACCAAAAGTACATGGACTATGAAGAAGACAACATGGCCTACCAAGAGGAGGCCAAGGTTGGCAGCATGAAGGCTGATCTGACTTGTTATGGGCACAGTACCAGCAAATGCAGCACCCCCAGGGATGACATTGAAGAAGGGAAGCTCGCCCAATTCGTGAATGAAGAAGAGGATGAAACTCGCGACTTCGAATAAGGAGCAGAGCATTAGGATTCGAGCCTAAGGCTAGGCCTAATTATGAATTTTGTTGTTTGAGCACAAATGCAGAATATCAAGAAAAAAAAAGGTCCAACTCCATAGTCAGGAGTGGAGCGAGACAAGTCTGAGACCCAACATACAATGCAGGGAGGGACTGCCTGGATCGTAGGGGGCAACCTCAACATTAACCTAAAGCCAAGATCATCTCTCTAAGTATGGGAGTCAAGGGTGTCATCGCGCGCTCATCTTCCTAAAGAAAAGCAGCCAAGATCACGGCACCCACCCGGCGGGGATCCAAGGTATGAGACCACAATGTCTTGGGTAACAAGCGCTAAGAAAGGCGCGGAAGTCAAGCAAATGACGAGACCATGAGGTCACAAACACCAGAGATACCCACCTACAAGGGTGATGTCTAGTCTGCAGGCCGTAACTTCATGTGTGTTTAACCGATTGAGGCGTGTAAGCATGCGTTGGAAAGCTAAGAAGCAGAGCTACAATTCTCATGTTAAGCTCGAAATTCAATTCATACGTCTTCGCACCCAGGAAGGGAAACAAGCTGACGGCACCATGGCAAGCCAGCAGCCAAGGCGCCCAGGAGGGCGCCAAATCCTGTTACGGAAGCAGCCAGCGTGGCACGTAAGAAAATTAAAGGATGCATGAGCATGTGAGTGCATGAGCACGTAAGAAAATTAAAGGATGCAGGAGCATGTGAGTGCATGAGCATGAAAGGAAATAAAAGAGTGCACGAGCACGTGAGCAAAAAACATAGTGCACGAGCACGTGAGCAAAAAACATAGTGCACGAGCACGTGAGCAAAGAAACATAGTGCACGAGCACGTGAGCAAAAAAACATAGTGCACGAGCACGTGAGCAAAAAACATAGTGCACGACCACGTGAGCAAACAAACATAGTGTGAGAAAATAAAATAGTGCACAAGCACGTGAGCAAATAACATAGTGCGCGAGCACGTGAGAAAATCAAATGATGAATGAGCGTGAGAGGAAATAAAGTAACGCGTGAAGTGATGGTGTCATTCTGCTCGCCCTCACAGTCTCCTATGCTCTCCCCCTAGGTGCAATGTAATCGGCCAAGAGGAAAAGAAAATGTGGTGTTCCTCGCCCATACTCACCATCAATCACCTCGATCAAGGCAAGTCAGAAAAAAAATATCAATAGACGAGCAGGATAATTGCTGTGATCCTCTGACAAAATTAGCAGACCTGACGACGGCACGAGCCGTAAGGGCAACCTAACCTACGAGGGCATCCTAAACGACAACGTCAAATCAAGACCATCCCCAAGGAAAATCTCGACTTGGGGGGCAACGGTGGAACCAGGTCAATATCCACCAGAGGAACCACCAGGGATCGCCATCGAGGATATCCCCCGACCGACGCAGGTCAATATCGAACTTTGCCATGAGGCGCGAAGCGACTTTAAACGTGTCGCAACAAGGCACCTATGAGGGCGCCATCAACAACAAGGCACCCAGGAGGGCGCTATCAACAGAAGATGGAAAACCATGGCCACTGGCCCCGCAACCTCTGATGGGCGAGTTATCATCAGACCGAGTTCTGATCAACTGCCCCCAGAGCAAACTTTGCCACGAGGCACGAAACGACTTTAAATGTGTCTCAACCTCTGATGGGCGAGTTAAATTCAGATCGATTCTGATAAACTGCCCCCAGAGTTAACTTTTCCACGAGGCACGAAGTGACTTTAAACGTGTCGCAACCTCTGATGGGCGAGTTAAATTCAGATCGATTCTGATAAACTGCCCTCAGAGTCCCACGAGGTGCGAAGTGACTTTAAACGTGTCACAACCTCTGATGGGCGAGTTAAATTCAGATCGATTATGATAAACTACCCCCAGAGTCCCACGAGGTGCGAAATGACTTCAAAAATGTCGCAACCTCTGATGGCCGAGTTAAATTCAAATCGATTCTGATAAACTGCCCCCAGAGTCCCACGAGGTGCGAAACGACTTTAAACGTGTCGCAACCTCTGATGGGCGAGTTAAATTCAGATCGATTCTGATAAACTGCCCCCAGAGTTAACTTTGCCACGAGGCACGAAGCGACTTTAAACGTGTCGCAACCTCTGATGGGCGAGTTAAATTCAGACCGAGTTCTGATAAACTGCGCATCCACCCTCCTCCTCCTTCTTGCTCCCTCCTCCGCCCTTCGCTGCGCTCCTCCACCCTCCCTATTCACCTACGACCTCCTCTGTTCCCTCTCACTCTTCCTCTCCCACCACTCTTTCTCCCTAAAATCGGCCACCACCACCACAAAAACAGCAAGGGTATTCTTCTTCTTCCTCAAAGGTAAATTTCTGCTTCTATTCTACTTCTACTCTACTTCTATTTAACACAAAAGCCCTAGTTTTTGATTTACACAAAACCCTAACCCATATTCCCAATTTGACAGTATCAATCCGATAGCTTTGTTTTTTGTGCAATGTCTACAAATACAGTTTTTTTGAGTATTGTCGCTTTTGTGTAGCTGGTTGTGTTTCAAGGAACCAAACTTGTTTCTATGTTTTACAGGCACTCCGTTATACATGACTCAGGAGCTTGTCCGGGAACAACCTTACAACCACACTGTAGATTTATGGTCTCTTGGTGTTATATTGTATGCTGAAAATCTCTATTTCTCCGCATCTAGTAACAATTTTCTTAGATTCAATTATGTATTTGTGGATGGTAGCTGTTCATTTAAATATGACCTAATGTCTCGTGAGTATCATTGCTTATGCTATGAAATATGGTATAGTTTTGGAACTGAATTTAGATGTGTGAATGAGTTAATAGTTGGTATCTCATTTTTCCGAAAAGTATATTTTTTTATTGATTAAATAAATAGTGTGGTTAAGTTAGATGATAGTGATTTTCACTTGAAAAACTTCATTTAAAATTCGTAAGATGCTGAACTTTTTTATGTTGTAACCAAGCTATGTATTGTCACGATGAGATTTGAGTTATTTATATGCTTTGATGATCTTTTTTCTTGATGCTTTGATGATCCTAGTCATGTGGCCACAATGAATTGGACTGTCTCATGTAAAGCTCTGTCAAGTGTTTGGTCTATTCAATCCAAAAACCAGCTAATCAGTAAAAGAGTGGTGGAGAATCATTTATTTCTCTTTTTAGTCTTTCTTGAATTTGATCTTTAGCTAAAAAAAGGTTTAACGTCAAGATGTAAATACAATGGGTCATGTGTTGCTTTGTTTTATCAAGTTTTTCATTAATGTGTATCTAAAAGTCTATCATGAAAATGAGATACTATTACTGATGTACACATTTTTTTTGTCTAGGGGTTGGATGTCATTGTGCACAGAGGTACATATGAAGCTGCTAAAGGGATATATCAACAGATTTTGCCAGACGTTTAATAGCGAAAAGGTTGTTTCACTGGCATATGGCCGGATTTAAGGAAAGGTTGCGCTTGTGATGCATTTTCAGAATTCAAGCTTAATGATTGAGGACAAGCGGTGTCAGCCAATTCTCTTCCATTCAGAGGGCCAAGATACCAATGACCAGGTTATATTTGATATACATCTACTTACTATTGCAAGATTTTGTATGCAAAACTTAAACTAAACTAGTTAAATAATATCTAAGATGATTTTGTATAATAATTGGTCGATTTCTCTCTGCTTACCACTAGGAACATTTGCAGAGAAGAAGGATTCTTTGGGATGTATAAGGGACTTGGAGCAAAGCTGTTGGTATGCCCGTGATGCATATGTAGATTCTCTTTTTTGCTTCTCTATGCAAATATTGGTCTCCCCTTTATTAATTTTAGGTCCATTATTAGTACACTAGTACATCTAGTGTTGGCTTCTGTCAAATATATATATATATATATATATATATATATATATATATATATATATATCACGTTATTGCGTAATTGACTCTAATTTGCAATAGCTCCCTCCTTGCATATGGTGGAGCTGCGAAAGACCAGAGGCGACACACTAGAGTTTCACAAGGCATGTGTGAACATGATTCTGATTCTCAGTTTTGTTTTAAGTGACATAAAAAGGAAATCTATTAACTTTTTGCATTGCACTTTTCTTTTCACTTATTTTCTATGTTTAAACTAGTTTTTAGATTTCTGTCAATTAAGAAGGGATTAACTCAATCTTTTACTTAACTTCTACTTCATTTTGTTTTTTGTATTTTAAGGAAAGAACAATGACAATGTAAATATCATAGTTCTGTTACTATATCCAGATCAGATGAGTCCAAATTTCAAGAGCTTTTTAAAGGGTTTGCTTAACAAGGTTGTTCGCTTCTGAGTATTTCCCTTTTTTATTGCTACATTGCTTACTTTTACTTTAATCAAGAATGATATTTACTAAGCTTTGGTTTCTGAATTTCTTCGAAGCAGGCACCAGAAAGTTGACTAACTTGGCCGACTCTTCTTTAACATGCATTTGTTAAAGAAACTAATTATGAAGTTGAGGCCAGGGTAGGTACATTAAACCTTATGTTCGACAATTCTGCAACCGGGAAGATTCTCATTGGAGAAGTAACTTGGTTAATTAAATTTGTAACATATGCATTAAACTTACTTCAGAAATTGCATGAGATGAGTTGTTCACCCAGGGATAGTGATCCAGCTCAAAGGGTTGAAGGAAAAACCATTCAAACTTCAACAGGTTCAGCAACTTATACTGCATGATGATAGTACAAATGAATACAAAATTGAAAAATGTAATGTTCGTCAAACAGAGTTTAGTCCTTATCCCTCACCTAATGTGGAATCTCTGATGTGTCTGCGCAGTGATGCATCATTTGGTTATCCTGGGGGGCCCATTCTATTTAAGAATTTGAACTTTGGGATTGATCTTGACAGTCGTATTGCAAGTAAGAATGCTTATCCTAGTCCTAAGAATGAATTTTCTCTACCTTTTGGTTCAGTTTTTATTAGCATTTTTCAGTATTCATTTTTATGATTGCACGGCCTTGTATCACAACATGTGGTGGGCATGTCAATGTTAGGTTGCATCTTTTGGCAAACTAGTATTGAGTAAACCTATGTATGTGTGGGAGAATGTTGTTTAAGTTATGACATGACTCTGCCATATTGTTTTGGTGTTAAAGATTATATCCTCTATGTTTCCGGTGGTTGGACCAAATGGTATTGGCAAATCTACTATACTAAAGTTAATAGCTGGGGAACTACAGCCAAGTTCTGGGACTATCTTCCGTTCTGCCAAGGTAATCTATATTACCGTGGTAAAATTGTCCAACAACTTTACTAATAAAAGCTACTTCATTTCACCTCACCTCCATTACATGCTTTCAGATGTTTTGTACTTTATTTCCTGCTTGCAGTCAATTTTTTGAATGTGTTCAGCCACTTTTTTAATCCATGATATTGTCAGCAGCTGAGGTTTAAGTCTTTGTCTTGTTTACGCTAGTCAGATGTAAATTTTAAAACCATTTATGTATGATTTGAAGATGGTAGTGTTATGTTTTACTACACGGCACTTGGGAGCCAGAAATTATCAGAGTGGCAGATTTTCTATCCTGAATGATGTCTTTTCATGTTTTAATATTATTTTGGATCATTATTTACACATTTCCACTGTCTACAGGTTCGGATAGCAGTGTTCAGTCAGCACCATGTTGATGGACTTGACTTATTCTCAAATCCTCTTCTCTATATGATACGGTGCTATCCTGTGAGTTCTTTGTATTTAGAGATAATTAACCATTTTTTTGAGGAGTTATATTCAATTGAAATATTCTTGGTTGCCTATAACCCGAGTTTCCTTCATTTAAATCACTGAATTCCTTTATGAAAAGATCAGTGTTTTAACATTGTTGCTGACTCACAATCATATTGTGAACCAATGCTGTCTGCAATTGACTGTTAATTGCTAAGGCAGTTATCACAGTTGCATGTTGTGATGCCAACTGAGATCGGAAACCTTTTAGATAATGCAAAGACGAGCAGAATACTAGCTACAACCTTGTATATGTGAGAATTGATAATTTCTCATTTTTAACTTTTCATGGATAAACCCATGAGTGGCTATTTTGATTGCATATGTTATGATATTTGTTTGCTGAAGTGACAATTACTCTTTTCTTTGGAGGAGGGGATCAGATCAAAACTGTGGATGTTAGGCTGTAATGGTGTTTTTAGAACTTGTTTAATACCTCAACATGCAATTATCTTATTGGCTTTGCCTATTGGAATTTTCTGCAGGGAGTTCCAGAACAGAAGCTTCGAGGTCACTTAGGCTCTTTTGGTGTGACTGGAAACCTTGCGCTTCAGCCCATGTATACTTTATCAGGTATAGCATTGTTCATAGTTCATGCTGCCATCATAAATTTATGGAATAGCTTGTTCCTCAGTTGTTTGTTTTTATTCTCTTTTCATCAATCATCAATAGCTTGTTCCTCAGTTGTATGTTTGTTTCTCTCTTTTCATCAATCATCAATAGCAATGCAATTATACTCTCTAAGTTCAAACATTGGATAGCAAAGTTTACAAGAGTCACATTTTGTTGCCTGTCATGCACTTTTTGGAAGCTAAGTATTATTACACTTGTGATTTGTTTTCTGAACATGGCCTTGGCAGGCTGGTGGACCTTTCTACCCAGTTTTAACAGTTCGACGCGACAACCATCAATCGTTTTTCGAGGAAGCAACCGAGAATATTTCGAGACCTGATGATAACATTACACGCACACTGCACCTCTTCAACCTTAGAGGAGTCAATACAAGATAAATAGCCAGCCTTCTTGGTAATCCCTTCACATCTACATTTATGTTTAGTATTTAATTTATATACGTTGTCGATGTATATTATACACCATCAATAACATTGGTTTGTTAATCACCTGAAGGAGGACACAACATTGGCAAAATAGGTTGTGATTTCATTCAACAAAGGCTATACAACTATTAAGGCACAGGACAACCAGACCCCATAACATCTTCAGTATCATCTGGAGCAGCATTTGACACTCACTATTGCCAAAGCTTGTTGAGAGGAAGAGGGTTGCTGTTTGCTGATCAGCAGCTAATGGCTGAGGAGAAGACTGCCAGACTTGTTTCAGCAGCTAATGGCTGAGGAAGAGGGTTCTGTTTGCATTCTTTGTTGTACAAATTGGTATAGCAATTTTGTTTTGTCTATGTAAATTTGGCATGGATGCCTTGATTCTTATCATTTAATTCCTAATAGAAAATGTGTCACAGACATTTGAGATAGTTTTGGCTGTGTAAAGTTACAATCAATTACAAAAATAATTGATTTTGGTTACACTGTGTTAGATGTTTAGCTTGTGGCTTCAAGCCTGCAACAAATATGCTGAAATAAGATCGGTTTTGTATAATTTAATTTTTTTTTTAAAATTTCCGACGAATTTGCGACGAAAATGTGTTAGAGTTTGCGACGACTTTGCCACGGATATTTGCGACGGATTTTCGACGACTTTGCGACGGAGGCATTTGCGAAGAAAAAATCCGTCGGAAACGATTTGCGACGAGCGATTTTGCGACGAAAATTTGCCCTTCGGAAAGTCTGTCGGAAACGTTAATTTGCGACGAAAATCAGTGCGTTTCCGACGGATTTTGCCGTCGGAAATCGTCGATTTTCTTATAGTGATATCCATCACACACAAGCCCAATCATGCTTGGACGGTCAAGATCAGTTCCGCTGATCCGACGATCCACAACGGGCCCGACTTCCTAAAAATATTGGCTCGCATAACCATTTATAAAGTACACACTCTTCCCTTGCAAATTCACTAGCTTAGTCTCATACTGACTTGAGCGTCGGAGTGGCTTTGTAGGTACCCCCCGGGCGCTCACTGACCTCCTGCCAGGGCAACAAGAGACCTACCAACAGCAGCCGACCAAAATACTGCTAGGTACACAGAACAAGTGTCTTCATGAAAGATTAGAAATGGCACGTGCAATGATTAAAAAGATAACTTCAGTAGCATCCTTTATTAAAACAAAAGTCTTCTAGGATTGTCTGCAAATAAAGGAAAATGAAGAAGCATGGTTAAAAAATAATTTGATTCACACTTGAGATTCAAAAGTATTTCCAAAATGGAAGGAAGTACCCTTCAAAATAGAAAATAGAGGGAAATAAAAAATAAAGAAACAAAGTTTATATTGATTTTCTTACCTGTTACTCAGATGATTCAAATGATTGAGGACGTACAATCTAAAACCTGCATATATATATATATATATATATATATATATATATATATATATATATATATATATATATATATATATATATATATATATATATATATATATATATATATATATATATATATATATAGGAGAAAATAAATAAATGTCTGCAATATAAAGCATGAACATTGTTACCAACAATTTTAGACAACACATGATATACTTAAACAAATTGCTGCTTCTGGATGAACATGGTAGTGTTAATAGAAGACAAATTAAATAAATTAGAATTGTCAGAAGTCATTTGCTATTTTATAAAGAAAATAAAGAAAAAACATGTTATTAGAATTAGAATTAGAACCGTTCAAACAATTGGGAATGGTGTGGGTTAACAATTATGCTAGTGCATTTATATTTTACAAATGCAGTTTAGAATGGATGAGCCAAATTTGGGGAGTCATATTAAAAAAAATGTTATAATGGTGTCGTTTTGATTGGATTAATTATAGGAATTATTCTAAGAACAATTTAAATTTAAATTGGACTTTAGTACATATTTGACCTCTCTTTTATTTTTAACTGATTGACTTTAATGTCTATATACGATAGCAATCTTCTTAATTTGGTATGGTTGAATTCTCACTCTTCTTTTAAATTTTTTGAATACAAATGTGAACTAAATGATTCAATGAATAATTGATTATTAGCTTCCACTGTTGAAGGCCACATCAGCAAATTAGAAAATTACACTTACATGTCAGCATTGTTTGGCAATTTAATTATGATTGGCTCCCTATTATTTCGTTTTTTGAATGAATATCATTGGACATTTAATGTATTCTATAATTTTGTATGAACATGATTATGTATATTGTTGCTTTTAAATGGATCGGTTTTGAAAAGTTGAATGCCACATTAGCAAATTAGAAAATTACACTTACATTACATGTCAGCATTGTTTTGGCAATTTAATTATGATTGGCAATTCCCAAATGTATTTTATATA
Organism: Astragalus membranaceus; assembly: GCA_039519185.1. Lineage (NCBI taxonomy): Eukaryota > Viridiplantae > Streptophyta > Magnoliopsida > Fabales > Fabaceae > Astragalus > Astragalus membranaceus. The sequence goes on along the minus strand of CM076850.1, from coordinate 57,019,043 downwards.
GATATAGATATAGATATAGATTTAGTTGGTATGGTTAAAATCAATGTAGATGAGAGCTTTTTGGAAGACATTCCTCGTATTGGAGCAGGTGGAATCCTGCGTGATCACTCAGGTGAGTGGATTGTTGGTTTCTCGTACTCACGGGATGGTGGTGATGCTCTCTTAGCAGAATTGATTGCTATCCATATGGGTCTTGAACTTTGTCACGCTAGAGGCTTTACGTAAATTGTTTGTGAAAGTGACTACTTGGAAGCTGTTAATCTCTTCCCTGTTGCGAACACCCATGTCTTACATGCCCATGCATCAATTATCATCCAGATTTCAGAGGCTACGCAGCGTGCAGGTAGTATAACTCTACCTCATGTTTGGAGGGATCAGAATAGGTGTGATGATTTTTTAGCCAATGAAGGTTCCCACTCGATGTGCAATGTTGCTTGGGATCACCCCCCCCCCCCAGGATTGGATTCTCTTATTTTGAGAGACAAGCTTGGAGCTTAGTATTTTGGTTCATTTTTTTCGTTTTTCTTTTTTTGCTTTTGTTACTTTGTAACACCACCCAAAAAAAACCAACACAATCATAACAATCTCTTATTAAAATATCCTTAATCACTTCAGTTTCATACATTTTCCCTTCCGCATGAAGCGTCGTAATCTTCCTTCCATTTTCATTTTGTCCTCTCATTTGTTTTTTCTCTCACCATGTGGTCGTACGTATAACAAAAAGTTGGACGCACATTACTTCACACACCACTTCAATCAAATAACCAAATTATACAACAAGTGAAAATTCTTGACCGACCAGATTCTAGTAAATTTTATAATAGTCCTTATTGTTTTCTTTGCTCTATGCGCAACTTCCTGTGCACGTATAATACACAAAAAGCAACGTAACGTAGCAAAATGTTACGATCGGTTTTTCTGGTTGAGAAAAGGACCGAACACGAGTTACTATATTCTCTGCGTGGAATGTAAAGAACGAGTATTTGAATGAGAAAATCTGGATCCGTTTATTGGTCTCCCAGGGCGGTATTTATAGTACAATGATGATTAAATGACAGTAAATACAATTTATGGCCGAGTTGACCGTTACGGACAATTTGGAAGGAAATCAGGGATATTTCCCTCTGATTTCCTATGATCACGCTTCATTACTTCCTGGGAGAGGTTCATGCGAGATATTTTGGGCCGATCAGTTGATCATCAGGCGAAGTCATTCAAAACAAGTTGAGCTCGGCTGTATCGTAGCCCTTCAGTTGTTGAAGCAAAGTCTTCGGCTCTTCAGCTCTTCGGCTCATGGGAGAGGTCTCGGACACTTAGTTTCTCGGTCAATGCATGGTGCTTCTTGGTTTTTGCAGTAGCTAACTCATTGGTTGGATAAGTGACTGATTTGATGGTTTTTGACCGTTTGACTTTGTCTCTGACTTTACCACATCGGTTCATTCAGCTTGACTGTCGCTTATTGTGTTTTCATAAATGCTGGTCTTGTAACCGACCTTGCTTTTGTTATATATATAGGGGGTGATCAGGCTCCTTGTGTTGGTGCCTCGGTCTTCTTTATTTCTTGCCTCCTTTTTCATTTTCGCTGTACATTGTTGTCTCTATGTTTGGGACCAAATCTCCTTCTTCGAGTTCTCTGAGTAATCCCGTAGGCATTTTGGTGTGCGATGGGAGTACCAGAGGACTCGAGGTCGGAGTCTTTGATATGCGGGAGATGCGGGTTTTCGTCAGTTGCTTTCTTGTTATTTTTCTTCCAGGAATACTCAGAACTCGATGTGTCTGCTTCCGTTTTGGCAGAGCACCATGTCGTCCGCCCCCAGTCCACTGCTTCCTTGAGGAGCCTTCTACTGCAGTCAGGGCGGTGGTGGTGTCTCCTAGTCTCTTAGCCTCGGGTTGCTCCTGAAGGCGTCGTGGAGAGTGGGGGTGAAGCTACACGTGTCCCCTTGAGGGCTCCCTACGGGCGGCCTTCCTTTTCGTGCACCTGATTTGGGAGAGTCTCCTTAAACTGGGCATTTTGTCCAAGGAGGATGCTCTTCTACCGAACACTTGATTTGGGAGAGTCTCCTTCAACCAGGCATTTGTCCAAGGAGGATGCTCTTCTACCGAACACTTGTCTTGGGATAGTCTTCTGCAAAACAAGGAAACAGAGGAAGCCTCGGCAACGACTCGGTGGGGAACCGGTCGGCCTCAAGATTAGAATGCATAAACATATATGTTGATGTAATTGTATTTTATTTTTATGATGTACATGCGGTATGTAATATGGACTTCGTAAGTTATTTTGGAAAATCAAATTGTGTTTTGAGTGGAGTCATACCTTGTCTGTTGCCTTTTGTTTTTGTCTCTCGGTTTAGTTGGTGTTACTGGCGTTACTTGAACCGTTCGGTATTCAGTGGCTTTTGATCTGATGCTTAGATTTAACTGATGTGGCGTGACGTTTGATGTGTAATTATCGCTCCTGTTTCCAAGGAGGGCCAAGTCATAACTCCCCCTCTTGTGAGTTGCGTGTGTCTTCATCTGACGGTGGGATGCAAAAACGTGCGTTAATCCGTGCCGCCTATTCCATGTCCCCCCATTCACCGTTAGATGGAGCGTGGCCTAGCAGATCAGAGCCATCCGTTCGATTTTTCAAAAAACCTATATATATGCTTTCGCGTATGCCGTTACCATTTTCGTCACTTCGCATTCTTGCTTCGTCCTCCCTGGTTTTTCTCTGGTTTTATTTCGCTGCTTTGAGAGTTCGTTGTTCTTTTCGTTTGGCGTTTTATGGAGTCAATCGGCAGGGTCATTTCTCCGCGTTTCTTCGTTGAGTCGAATCAAGGTACTTACTTGATTCGGATTTCTCCTTTGTTTGTTTATCGTTTTGATGTTTGCATGTGTCCGCGTTTCTTCCTGTTAAACAATGTCAGTGATATTGATAGGTAGCGATAGTGATACAGAGGTTACCTCTTCCATTAGATTTTGTAGGAATGATAGTTGTTCTGGTAGGTGTGTCGATTGTTTTGTGGGTCAGGGGAAACACTTGATATCTGAACTTCAGCAACCTGTAGATTCTGATAGTGGGTCTTCATCTTCCTCTTTAGGGATGTTTAAGGATTCGGGCTCGGATCAAGAGCAGATTTTTGACCCAGTAGTACCCTACAGTTGGGTGAAGGCCAAACTAAGGGATGCCCGCTAGGACCTCAATACCGACGAAGAGGTAGGAGAGGTTCAGGAGCTTCTATCCCATCCGGTTGATGTTGGCGCTACCACCGCTTGGCCGAATGGTTTTGACGAGCGCATTTGTCATGTTCCCGTGGCTGCCGGGTCTCCTCCCTTTACTTGGTCTCCTCCCTTTACTTACATGTACAAGACTTTGTTCAAAGACCTGGGGGTTAGGGTACCTTTTTATTCTTACTACTGTGATGTGCTCCAGAATTTGAATGTCGTCCCTTCCCATCTTCATCCGAACGGCTGGGCCTCTATGCGGGCGTTTGAGATTCCGTGCGAGTGTTTGAGTATAGAACCGATAGCTGAGAAGTTCTTGAGCTTTTATAGGGTGTAGTCGCCGAGGCCACGTACGTGGGTTTCGCTATTCAATATTCACCGGCACCCGTTCATGACTGTTTATAAGAGTAGTTATAAACATTTTAAGGAGAGTTTCTTTAAATTCGAGGCAGGGCCCTCCTGTTCCACGCTGTTACTTAGTGAACAAGGTGAGGAGATGTTTCCCCTGTATTGGACTCGTAAACCCCGAAAAAGGTAGTTGATAGACGAGCGGGATCTTTCTTCTTCTGTCCGGGCGGATATTGAGCGTCTTTGGGAGGCTGCGCCTACCAAGTCTACTCTTTTGCTGAGTACTGAAAATTTGGAGACGACTTTAATTTCAAACCTGAGTAATTTTCTTTCTCTTCACTGTTGTTTTCTGATTTGACAATATTTTTATGCTGATCGTGTTTCCCCTCGTTTTGTAGAATATCTATGGATGTCTCCAATGAGTATGGAGGAACGCAAGCGCTGTCGCGCCGAGCAATGGAAAAGGCAAGGGTATTGTACCGACCGAAAAATCCGGGCGAGGATTCCTCGAAGGTTCAAAAAATGAAGCCGCCACCAAAGTTTAGTTTAAGGGCAAACATTGGAAAATCCCTTTTGGATTGGATAAGGGTCCTTGAGACCAGATTTGGGTTCGGGAGTTGGTTATGCGTGGGGAAGGTATTAGCACCCCACGACATCCTTCCTAAGGAAGGTTACCTGCTAATTAGTTGTAGAAGCGGAAGTTAATTTTGAAAACATTTATTTTTACCCTTTTGTTGTGAATTAAAAAGAAAGAAGAAAATTGATGTTTTATTTGAATTTAAGAAAGGGATTATTTAGGAAAAGACTAAAAAAGGTTTTTTATTAGTGCAATTGACAGATGTGGGCCCTCATCTACTCCTACGTATCTCTTGGTAGAGAATCAAATCACACGTAGTTCTTGGTAGAAAAAGTTTGTTTGCTGGTGTATTTTATTTGGGGATTTTAGGACTCCTGAGTGATCAGTTCATTTGTCCTAAAATGATGACTAATCCGACTGTATAGTTGGCTTAGTCCGCTAATTTGTGAAAATGGAGTTTTTTGAAGTTTGGAAGATGATTTGAAGTGTGTTGGTTTGATTTTATTGGAATAGGGATTTTAGGATTCCTGAGCCGTACGGCTCATTCATCCTAGAAAGCTGACTAACCCATCTGTACAGTCGGCTTAGTCCCCTATTTTGAGAATTTTGATTTGTGGGAAGAAATATGTTGGTGTTAATTTTAAAAAATGTTTATTTTAAATAGGGATTTTTGGGCATGATCCGTAACGGTTCATTAGTGACCTAAAAAGCAGACTAACCCAACCGTACAGTCGACTTAGTCCCCTATTTATATTTTTTGGGAATTAAGTAAATTATTTACGTATTTTATGGGTTTTTAGTAAAAGAAATTAATAAAAACGAGAAAGGAGGGTGCAGCAGTAAAATGGGGTGCAGTTTGCAGAAGGGAGTTGTATATTAAAAACTGGGTGTGAAAAGGAGTAGCCCAGTTTATGGACTGGTCCACGAATTCATGGGCTTTTTCAAGGAGGAGGCGTAATACGAAAATGAGAGGTGTAAGTAGTATTGAGTTAAATGAAAAGACCAAAATGACCCCGGATGTTCACACTATATAAGGCAATCCAAAAAAAAACCCTAAACCTAATTCCCTCATTTCTCACGCGGCGCTGTCACCCTAATCCTACTCTCACCTCTTTTTAGCAACCCTAATCCCATTCTCTCTTCTCCTCACCGCCGCCAACAACAAAAGTGGTGAGAGAGGGAGAGTTTGCGAAAATTATGGTGAGAGAGAGAGAGAGTTACGGTGAGAGGGAAAGGAAAAATGCGAAGGAGAGAGAGGGAAATGAGAGAGAAGGCCTCGTAGAGAGAAAGGAAGAAGATGGAAGTGGATGCTGACGGTGGGGCTTCGCCGGAGAAGGGGATGACGCGACGGTGACCACGACGACCATGGCGTCAACGCCGGAATAGCAACAGAGAGGAGAGACTGATGCTCGCGGTGGCTATGGCGTTCACTTTGGCGCTGGCGACGAAGGGAGAGGGAGGACGACTGCCAGTCGGCCGTTCCTTGCCCGGCGAAAACGACGACAATGGTTTCGGTGGCTGAATCAGGAGCCTCACGAAGGCCTGCGTACTGGGTTCGTCATGAAAGCGAAAGGGTCTTGACGGTGGGTGGTTCGGGTTGTTGTGTTCGCGAGGATGGCGGCGAGCGTGGGAGGGAGATGACGGCGCAGGTGCTGGGAGCTCGACGGCGGTTTGAGGAGGACGGCCACCGTCTACGGTGGCCGGAGCTAACAAGTACAGATTCGGTTCTGATTTGTTCCGTTTTATGTCTCTTTTCCATTTTTGATTTCTGTTTTTGCCTGTTTGGCTCCTGATTCCTTAAAACAACTAAACCCTAATTTTCTATTTCAACTTAACTGCTAATTTCTTTTCTAAAACAGATAAGCAAAAACCTAATCTGTTTACAACTAATTTCTGATATTACTTCCTATGTTCGTTTTCTTTTAACATAGGCAGAATCCTAATTTGTTCCTAACTTGAAAATTCTAGACTATTTACAAACCTAGAGATTCTTTTATTTAAACCCTAGCCTATTTACAATATGGTTTTCACCGGATCCTACATTTCTAATAGAACGAACATAGCTTCAATCTTCGATTTTCGGTTCATACAGCTTTGATCTTGTTATTATTAGGTTTAGTTTCAAATAGCAACTACTATCTATTATGAACTAAAACATGATTAGAATCTAAATAACAAACAAAAAACGAAAGAAAATGGACACCTACCTCCTTCTCCAGCCTTTGAACCAACTCTTTTGTCTGCTTGCTGCTGCTCCTACTGTTGATTGCTGTTGCTGCTTCTGTTCTGTGTGGCTGTTTCTGGATTTTTTTTTAGGGTTTTTTGCGATTAGGACTTCAATGTGAAAACCCTAATCTTTTGGTTCTGAATCTTTGTATTTTCTGTCTCTCGTATCTGCCCCCTGTGTGTCTGAATTATTTTGTTTATATAGGCCAATTGTTGGGGTTTTGGCAATTAATTTCTGATTCTCCTTGATTTTGTTTTCCTATTTCAGGTTTGGGCCTAGAGTTGAAAACTTGCTCACCAAGTTACTGAATTAGGGTTGGGGAGGTGAAACCTTGGTGAAGAAGATTTGGGAGTGGAGGTGCAGCTGCTGTGTTTGGGCTGATGGGCTCTTATTTTATTTTTGTAATTTTGTGATTTTCGTTTTTCTGATTTTTTGTATTTTTGGTTATTATTTTTGTATTTTTTTGGACTTTTTGTACAATTTGGCATTTTAAAGATTTTTTGGATGATTGTAAATTAATTTTTATTAATTCTGATTTTTATGATATTTTGGGATGTTTGTAATATATATATATATATATATATATATATATATATATATATATATATATATATATATATATATATATATATATATATTTAATCTGATTTTATTATCACTTTTTCATGGCTTTTTGGTCAAAAAGTTAGATGTAGGCCCAAATGACCCAAACCGTTAAAAACTTGATTCAAAACGCTAAGTGTAAGCCCAATTAGGCAAGCTAACAAAACAGGCCCAAAAGGTTGGACATAGGCCCAATTGGACAATTTGGTCCGACTTTAAACAAAATAGCGCTTGAAATGCTATGGGTTTGTGACACGGGGCTAAAGCGATTAGGATAAAAAGACCGGGCAAAATTAGGGTATAACAGCTGCCCCTCTTTATTTTTATTTTACTAGGAAAAGTGAATGGTTTTCAGATTTTCGTAGTAGAAATAAAAATAAAGATAGAATAGACTCTAATTTTGTCCGCTTAGGGGGAAAATGAGTTAGGGAAAAGAGGGACGATTAACACTTGGCGTGTTAACTGACAACAATAAATAAATGATCACTGGGGATCTGGCGGAGCATTGGGGCTCTAAAAGAGCATTTGGGCTCTAAGGGAGCACTGGGGCTCCGAGGGTTTGCCTAAACCCTAAAGGACCAATTGGGGTCCGAAGGTGCACTGGGGCTTTGAAGGACCACTGGGGGTCCAAAAGAGCACAAACTAGCAATGGTACTAGTAAAATGGTATGCTCGGGGGTGGCCTTTTTCGAGCTGCCGGAGGGGCAGAATCAGGTCGTTGACCTAATTTGCTCACCTCCAAGGACGTCCACCATGTCTTAGGCTGACACAGCTAGTCTGAAAGACCTGGGGTCGGATGATCCGTCGCGCTCAGTGACGACATAGTGATATTGAGGGTAGAGTTCGAAGTCGTTGCTTTGACATACTGGGTCGAACTGAACTCATGGACCTGGGGTCGGATGATCCGTCGGTTGCTCGATAACGCGACGTGTGACCTAGAATGGATGACCGTTGGAGGTCTAAATTAAGACAGCTCTGGGGCTGCGAGGGAATGCTGGGGTCCGAGGCTCTGAATTGTGATACGAGACCGGTGCTTGGAGAACTGACTTTGAGGGAACAAACTATTGGGTTTGACGCATGGCGTACTTCTCTAACACATACCTGATGAATGCATTTACCTTAAAAGGGAAAAGCTATCTATATTTGGCATGTCTAAAAATGCGATGAATGATGCAAGCGTGCATGGAGGTCGGCAAATAACGTATGTGAATGCAATGTGTATGATTTTTTCTTTTGGTTTTTCTTTTTTTTTTTTTGCCTTTTTTGGTCTCTTTTTTTGCTTTTCTTTTTGGGCTTCTCTTTTTGCTGATCCTTCAACTCGCGGGACTTCCGGCATGAGGCTATCAAGTTCATTCGTACTGTTAAGTCAATTGCGCATGATTGGGACTTATCATTTGAGATGATCGCGCATTTATTGCTCTATTCCTGCGGTTCCTTTCTTCCTTATAGGTATTTTAATGAAAGACTATATCTCTTCTGTGATTCTCGGAAATTTCGTAATGATTGTAATGCTTTGGATTATGCCACATGTTTCACAATCCAGTATCAATTATCACAAAACATAATTTCGAAAATAGACGGAAGTAAAAAGAAAGGAAAGTGTGTTTGATATTGACATTGGAGGCCAAATGTGCAGAAGGCACACCGACTTAAGATTACGTCAGGAATTTTATTGAAAGAATAGGAAAGCTGAAATACTAAGCAGACTTCTTGGTAGTTAGTGTCCTTGAAGTAACGGTGCTGGCCACCCATGTTCACGACCTTGATCACTCATCATCCGACTTCTGGAAGTGTTGATTGCCTCAATGTTTGTTTAGTCCAACTTCCTGACCCTAATTTTTGCCTGGATCGCCCTTTAGAGTTTTTAATCCATCGGGTCGCTCTAATTTTTTCCTAGGCCGCCCTTTCGGGTTTTCAACTTAGCGAGCTCATTTTTGCTTGGATCATCTTTCTCATTTTTCTATACTCCTTTTTTAAGCAGAGTTCACCGGGAGTGGGGGGGTCTTCCCTGTCCATTTTTGTGAGAATTAAGGCTCTTCCAGAGAATGATTTCTTTACCATGTGAGGTCCTTTATAGTTGGAGGTCCATCTCCTGCGGGAATCCTTTTGGGTATGACTTTCTTGGGCACCAAGTCTCCTTAAAATTGTTGAGGAAAGACTTTCTTTTGTTAAGTTTTCTTTGTTCTTTTCTGGTATGACATAAGACAACCATTCTTTTGTTTGGTGAGGTTTAATGGAAGTATTACTCCCATCGTACGGGGTTGCCCCTGTTGAAGTATGAACTAGGTCTGATCTCCACGTGAGGTGAAATGTCACTATCATCCCTGATATTCTTCATTTGTTGTTGCAACTGCCCCATTTGTTTTTTGGGCGGTATGGGAAGGGATCATGATGCTCGACTTGGAGTCCTTACATAGTCCTTTCACCATTATCTGTGATGATTTTTTTAGGAAAGCCGTAACGGCAGACCAAATTTCTCGACAATCACGGATTTGTTACACCAGTGGGCGTCTTATGTCAGACAAGGTGATGTAAGCGAACTTTATTGATTTGCTATCCTTTGGGTGTGATGTTAATTTTAACACCTTTTTGTCTTCTTCTGTGCTCAAGTTGATCATTTCGTTTGATTCCACACGATGATGGGTTACTTTATCCTTTTGTTCCGTTATTATCATTACCTCTGGAAGAGTTTCCCAGTTATCTTCAACATATTCCTTGGTTTGATTAATGGGGCGCTCAAAGTTATGACATGAATTACCGACGTTGTTATTTTCAAGGACAAGTTATTTAAGTCTGCATTAGTAAAATTTGAAGAAGGATAAAAGAAAAAGTAAAGCGAGCAAATGAGTAAAAAGGAATTTATCGGAGAATTCAAAATGCTATTTTATTAATATTGATACCGAAAAGAAACATGCATGCCCTTATTGAAATGTCCTCAGGCTTTGGGCAGAGCCATAGGATTTGCATTACGTAACATTACTTTGAATCAAAAATCACAAGAAAATCAACAATCTCCCAATTCATAAATGCTTCAGTTGCAGGACAAAGGCGCACAAGGTTGATGATGTTGTTTTTAGCCCTTTGATCACCTTCAAAAGCACGGACGGATGACTTCTCATGCCCCTGGCAAAGAGTTAGCGCCTCCGCTCGGAGCATCCTCATTGAAGATCAACCATTTGGATTCGATCAGATCCTGAATCACATGTTTCAGTGCCTAGCAGTTTTCTACTGAATGCCCAATTGCGCCTGCGTGAAATTCGCAAGTGGCGTTCAGGTCATAGCCTCTCGGGAAAGGAGGTTCAATGGGCCTCATCGGGCGGGGGGAGATTAGGTTTTGACTAGTGAGGTGGTGGAACAGATCTGAGTAGGATGCGGGAATTGGATCAAACTGTACATGTCTCCTTTCTGGGTAGTTTGGTGGTTTATGGCTTTTAGTGGTTTGGGTAGAGAAGTGCAGGGCTTGAGGATGGTTTTTGGAAGTGTAAGAGGGTTTCACTGATCCTGTTATGGAATTGGTTTCCCCTCTAACAAATCCTGCGAAGGGCTTCTTTGGGTTATTGGTTTCTGCTGAACCGTAAGATATTTTCCCGTTTCTCATTCCGTTTTCCAACCTTTCCCCTATGGTGATCATGTCTGAGAAGTTAGAGGATACGCTCCCAATTAATCTGTCATAGAGGGGTGCTTGCAACGTATCTATGAACATGGATACCATCTCTTTCTCTAGTAGAGGCGGGGCTACCTGCGCTGCCGACCCTCTCCAACGCTGGGCATACTCCTTGAATGATTCTTTGTTTCTTTTCACCATATTTTGAAACTGTGCTCTATCGGGAGCCATATCGATGTTGTATTTGTACTGCTTTAAGAAAGCATCAGCCAGATCTTTCCAACATTGAATGTGGGTGCGTTCCAACTGCATGTACCAGCTTGAGGCTGCCCCAGTCAAGCTTTCTTGAAAGTAATGGACGAGCAGTTTGTCGTCGTATGCAAATGCGGCCATTCTTCTACAATACATAGTCAGATGGCTAGCGGGACAAGTTACCCCTCTGTATTTATCAAAGTCAGGCACTTTGAACTTGGGTGGGATAATCACATTAGGGACGAGACATAGATCATATGCATCCCTTGCACCGACATTGGATCCTTCAATTGCTCTCAGGCGCTCTTCTAGCATCTGATATATGTCCTTGGGCTGAGAGTCCTCCATTGAGTAGTTGTGAGTGGGTCCTCTCATGTTGTAGTGGGGAGGAACCATTGGTATTGCAGCGGAGTTCGCATTGGGCGTAGGAGCATGATGAATTACCACTGGTGACGAAGTATAACCCTGTGGAATGACCTGCGATGCAGTCGCAGGACTTGAGAAGTGAGCTCTTGGTATTTCTGCATTTGTATTTTGAGCTGAAGGTCCAGCGATTCCCGAAGGCCCTTCCTCTGGATTGGCTTCCATGGTAGGAGGAGCGTAACCAGCTGGGAGACCGTGAGGGAGCCATTGGTAGCTCTGGACGTTCACTCTAGCGGTGTATGGAGTCTCGGAGCTGGGAGGAGGAGGGAGACTTGTAGCATTGTTCTCAGTATTCCCTGCCGAAACACCTTCATCTACATTTTTTCTCTCGAGGAGTTTCACGACTTCATACATTTGATCTTTCAGCGCCAACATCTCGGTCATTTGATCTTTCAATACCATCATCTCGCTCATTTGAGCCTTCAGCTTTGCAATGTCTTCTCTTAGAGTCTGATTATCCTCTTCGGCCATTTTTCTTGTTTGAGAACGAGTCCGATAGCAATATTGATGAACCATCTTGCCCTTTTACTCTTCCTCATTTTCTCTCCTCTATCCGTTGATACCATTTTCGTTACCTATCCTTCCCCATCTCAGATTTCGCCATAACCCCACCTTCAAGCTCCAAGCATAGAAATGGAGATATGACCCTTGCATGTCTTGATTAGAACACCTTATTCAGTACCAAGGCTCATCTTCAAGCCATTGTTACTGTTTGAAGTTGTTTGGGTAGCTAGGATTCGGAATCAGCTGCTGTCCAAGCGATTTGGAGTAGCTAAGTTCGTTGTTGGAGCGTATTCGAAGAGAGTTCGTGGTTGACGGAGCGGTTGAGTTCTCGGAGTCTCGGTGTTTGCGTGATTTTCATCACGATAGGTGAGTTCTATAACTCTCTTAGGGAATGTGTTCGTGTTTTCGAGTCTTTACTTTCGAAAATTATTGTCACACGTTTCTGGTATCGAAAGAATCTTATTGAAAACCGTTTTCCCAAAACTCGTGATTGAACTATGAATTGCTTGATTGATTGTTGGGTGTGCTGGATTGGATTGCTATAATATTGTGTTTCAATGCGTGTTTGAGTTTGGGTCTCGATCGGAAGGGAAATGGGAATCGGAATGGAATGGAATAACACATGAAAAACCTGTTTTCTGGAAACTGATAGAGACACACGGATCGTGTGCCTACGAGCACGGGTCGTGCGCCTCCCTCTGATGCGATAAGAATTGGATTTTTAAAACACGCACGGATCGTGCGCCTAGTCGCACGGGTCGTGCGTATGTCTCTGGAACTTTATAAAATTTTAGTGGATCACGCACGGATCGTGCGCCAAGTCGCATGGGTCGTGCGTATCTTTCTGGAAAATTTCTACAAACTGTTCAAAAACGCACGGGTCGTGCGCCTACACGCACGGGTCGTGCGAGACCTTCTGACCTTCAATTTCAAAGTACCTTTCTATCCATTCCAAATGATCCCAATCCTCTTCTAATCCATTCCCCAAGGTTCCACAACAATGTAAAGGTAAAAATGGTATGGGATTGAACATGTTCGATAGAAAGTTTGTATGTTATGAATAAAATAGAAAACCGCTCTTAGAGAACGCGAGAGTGCAAATGTCAAAGAATGATAATAACACACGGTACTTGACTGATATTATACACTGTAATTGACTGTTATGGTACATGGTACTTGACTGGAATGACTAACAGCCCATTGCGGGTACACAGACTGAAAAGGTATAATAAATACAAGAGGAAAAAGGGTGACGACCCTAAGAGGTTAGCATACTAGGGGAGGGGAAGTCATGAGCCCCAAAACCTAGACTCAAGAATGTTTCCCCTGCTAGAAATAGCGGGATGGGTTCACCAAAGTCAAGAGATGCCTATAAAATAGGTAGACTGAGGTGTTATGCTAAAAACATGGAACAAAGATTGCATGCTTCATGTGTCGCTTAGGAGGGCCATGAGCATGAGGGTTACAGGAACTGAATGTATTTCCACGTGGTTGCTTTTTAGGACCACGAGTTCAAAACAAGGCATAATGAACCGCTAGAGTAGTAAGGGGTCTCGATAGGACTCACTGAGATAATGTTTATCTCACCCTTCATATTTGTGGTTTTTACAGAGAAACGGGGGAAAGCAAAGGCGGTAAAGCATGGTTAGCTTGTGTGACTCTTGGAGTCATTGAAGACCTAGTTTAGTGTTTTAGACCTTTGTTCCGTTTATTGTTTCTATGTTCCGATTGTATAACTTTCATTGTCAAGTTGTAAAATCGTTTCCGCTACTTTATGTTTTGAGTATTGAACACCAGGATATGTACAGGTCTTAAGTTTTGGAACTTAAGCATTTTCTGAAAGTTTATGAGGTTCAGAGAACCAGTTATTATGTATTATCTAAAGTTTTAGATGTGTTCAATATTTCAATAACAGGAAGTTACTCTGATGTATGCCATTTAGTGCATTTCGATGATTCTATATATTAGAATTTATCGGGGTGTTACATTATGGTATCAGAGCCGTTCGACCTAGTCGGGCTTAGACAGTTAGGGTGGTTTTATCCCTCGAGTAACTCTGCTATATTGCTTCTTGTGATACTAAGAGACATTGAGAATGATCAACTTAATACTTGGTGTATCATTTGCAGAATTATGGCAGGAGGATCGAGGAATAACCCACCAGTTGATCCGCATTCTGCATGGATGCAGAACGTGATCGAGAGACAACAGAAGATGATGGAAGATATGTTGCAGATGCAACAGAATGCTCAAGCTCAGCCCCAGCAATTCCCTGAGCCTCAAGTGGACCTAAGGAGGGTTTTCTCTGAATTTCTGAAAATGAAGCCGTCCGAGTTCAGAGGAGGACCAGATGTCATGGAAGCCCAACATTGGCTAGATGATATCGAGAAGATTTTCGTAGCTATGCAAGTCACCGATGAAGACAAGTTGAGATTGGCAACTCATATGCTGAAAGGTGAAGCTAACAACTGGTGGACTAATGCCAAAGCCATGATGGTAACTATGGATACTCCCAAGACTTGGGAACATTTCAAGCAGGTATTTTTGGAGCAGTTCTTTCCGACAGCCATGAGGTTCGACAAGGAGAACGAATTTCTGACTCTCACTCAAGGAAGTTCAACTGTGGGTCAGTACGCGGCTAAGTTTGAAGAGTTATATCAATTCTTCGGTTTGGCCGGGTATGCTCCCAATGGCAAGTGGAAAACCGAAAGGTTCAAGTATGGGCTAAGGGAAGACATTGCTCAGAGTTTGAGTTCTTTTGCCTATACTAACTATGCTGCCATGGTTCAACAAGCACACATAGCTGAGAGTGACTTGAAGAGGTTATATGCAAGCAGAAAAGTATTCCATCAGAATAAGAAGAATGTTGGATCATCTAACCATCAGACGGGTCCCAGGCACAACTCCAACAAAGGGAAACAGGTTCAGTCATCGAACTCCTCAAGATTCAGTACATGTTCCAACTGTGGAAAATACCATCAGGGTAAATGCCAGATGGGATCCAACCAGTGTTATTTCTGCAAGAAAGACGGTCATTTTGCACGGGACTGCCCAGAGAAAGAGAAGAGTCAAGGAAGTAACCCTGCTGCTACTACAACTCATGGAAGAGTTTACACCTTGGATGCCCAGAAGGTCACACCGTCAGATAATCTACTAAGGGGTATGGGATCTCTTTTTAATAACTCTGTTAGTATTTTATATGATTCGGGTGCGACCCATTGTTTTATATCTCAAGTTTGTGTCGATCGGTTGGGATTGGCTTTAACTCCTTTGCCTCAACCAATCTCCATTAAGACTGCTGCTGAAGGTAGTGTTCAGACCCAAGCAATATGTGAAAATTGTCTTCTATCCATTGGAGACAGGAATTTTGTAGTAGACTTCATTTGTTTATCAATGAAGGGCATGGACGTTGTCCTAGGCATGAGTTGGATGATGGCCAATCATGTAACAATAGATTGTTTCCATCGAACTATCGGTTTCGCCTCCGAGTTAGTTGAGCTTCAACCGCCAAATTCGGAAGCTGTTATTTCCTTCACTTCGGCCAATAATTATCTGTTCCAAGGCGCGGAAGCTTACGTCATGATGTTGTCTGCATCCCCTGAGACAGGTCAGGATTTATCTTCTGTGCAAGATGTTAATGAATTTCTTGATGTGTTTCCCGATGAAGTTCCTTCATTTCCTCCGGATCGTGAGGTGGAATTTTCTATAGAGTTGGTTCCGGGCACTGGACCTATTTCTATAGCCCCGTATAGAATGTCACCATTAGAGTTGAGGGAATTGAAAGTTCAACTGGAAGAGCTGATTACCAAGCGGTTCATCCGACCGAGTGCCTCACCATGGGGTGCTCCAGTGTTGCTTGTCAAGAAGAAGGACGGAAGTATGAGATTGTGTATCGATTATCGTCAGTTGAATAAGGTGACTCTCAAGAATAAGTACCCTCTGCCGAGAATTGATGATTTGCTGGATCAGTTGAGGGGAGCTTCTGTGTTTTCAAAGATTGATTTAAGGTCCGGTTATCACCAAATCAGGGTTCGAGCTTTGGACGTCCCGAAGACCGCTTTTCGTACGAGGTATGGACACTATGAATTCGTAGTGATGCCCTTCGGTTTGACCAATGCTCCAGCTGTATTCATGGATTATATGAATCGGATTTTTAATCCTTATCTGGATCAGTTTGTGGTAGTGTTCATCGATGATATCTTGGTGTTCTCTAAGACGATTGAGGAGCATGTGCAACATCTCCGAATTGTTCTAAACGTACTCCGAGAGAAGAAGTTGTATGCTAAGCCGTCCAAATGTGATTTTTGGATGCCAGAAGTTAAGTTTCTGGGCCACGTAATATCTAGGACAGGTGTTGCTGTGGATCCCAGTAAGATCGAAGCTGTGGTAGACTGGGAGCAGCCGTCTACGGTTACTGAGGTAAGAAGTTTCTTAGGATTAGCTGGGTATTATCGAAGATTCATTCAAGGATTTTCCCAGTTGGTTCTTCCACTCACTCGGTTAACTCGCAAGGGTCAGCCGTTTGTTTGGGACTCAGACTGTGAAAATTGTTTCACGGAATTGAAGGGTCGTTTGACTTCTGCACCTATCCTGATTCTTCTGGATCCGTCAGTAGGATTCCAAATCTATTGCGACGCTTCTGGTAAGGGTTTAGGATGTGTCCTAATGCAGAATCGACAACTAGTTGCTTATGCCTCCAGGCAGTTGAAGCCGCATGAAGAGAATTACCCAACTCATGATTTAGAGTTGGCGGCGATTGTGTTTGCCCTAAAGATTTGGAGACATTACCTGTATGGGTCTCGTTTCGAAGTCTTTAGTGACCACAAAAGTCTCAAGTATTTGTTTGACCAAAAGGAGTTGAACAACAGGCAGAGGAGATGGGTAGAATTTCTGAAAGATTATGATTTTGAATTGAAGTACCATCCTGGTAAGGCTAATGTTGTTGCCGATGCTTTAAGAAGAAAGTCTATCCATACTGCAAAGCTGATGATGCACGAGATGTCATTGTTGGAATCATTCAGAGACCTCAATTTGAGAGTTAAGTCAAGAAGGAACAGGTTGGTGTTGAGTCACATTCAGATTTCAAGTTCATTGAGGAATCTGATTCGCTTAGCCCAAGAAGGTGATGTAGAGCTGCAATCGCAGAAGAGATTGCCGAGTTACACCGAAGACGGTGATGGAGTAATTTGTTTTGATGGCAGAATCTGTGTGCCGAATGATGAGGATGTGAAGAGGCAAGTTTTAGAGGAGGCACATAAGAATCAGTTCTCAATACATCCTGGGTCTACCAAGATGTATCGAGATCTGAAGCAATTGTACTGGTGGCCGGGTATGAAAGTGGATATAGCAGAGTTTGTGTCTCGATGCTTGACTTGTCAAAAGGTTAAGATAGAGCACCGGAAGCCAGGTGGCCAGTTACAACCGTTGAATGTACCTGAATGGAAATGGGAAAGCATATCTATGGATTTTGTCATGGGATTGCCACGGTCCCAAACCGGAAATGATTCTATTTGGGTAGTGGTGGATCGCCTGACCAAGTCCGCTCATTTTATTCCAGTGCGTTCGACTCACAAGGTTGCTAGGTTAGCAGATGAGTATCTTAAGAATATTGTTAAGTTGCATGGAATCCCTACAAGTATCATCTGTGATCGAGATCCCAAGTTTACATCTCAATTTTGGAGAGCATTGAATATGGCGTTGGGAACAAAGGTGTGTGTTAGCACCGCATACCATCCTCAGACAGACGGGCAGACTGAGAGGACGATTCAGACATTGGAAGATATGTTGAGAGCTTGTGTACTTGATAGTGGAGGCAGATGGGAGGATCATCTTCCATTGGTGGAATTCTCATACAACAACAGTTATCATTCTAGCATCGGGATGGCTCCATACGAAGCATTGTATGGGAGAAAGTGTAGAACACCATTGTGTTGGTGGGATGTAGGTGAACAGAGATTGTTGGGGCCGGATTTGGTTCGTGAGACTACGGAGAAGATCCGTCAGATAAGAGAAAGGATGAAAGCCGCGCAGAGTCGACAAAAGAGTTACGCGGATAAGAGAAGAAGGCCGTTAGAATTTGAAGAAGGAGACCATGTCTTTCTGAGACTTTCTCCAACCATCGGGACCGGTATCACTTTGCGAGCGAAGAAGCTCAGTCCTCGGTATGTCGGACCCTTCCAGATTATCGAGCGAGTTGGGCCGGTAGCGTATCGCATTGCCTTACCTCCAGAATTGTCCAGATTACATGATGTGTTTCATGTATCGCAGCTAAGGAAATATATTCATTATCCGAATCAACCATTAAGTTATGAAGCGATTGACATCAGACTGTATTTATCTTATCAGCCTACTCCAATCAGGATCATCGAACGTGGCGAGAAAACGCTCCGGACGAGGTCAATTCCTATTGTCAAGGTGCTTTGGGATGGTGCGTCACCTGGCGAAGCGACATGGGAAGTAGAGGAGAGCATGCGGGAGAAATATCCGTATTTGTTCGAGTAAGGTATGTTTTGTCAATTTTGAGGACAAAATTTTAGAAGTTGGGGTGATTGTAACATCCCCTAATTAACTAATTAGATTCAATTAAATTAGCGCGAGGTTAAGTTGATTAGTTGGCAATAATTATGTGAAGTGGCAAACCAATAAATAATAGTTGAGCATAATTGCATTAATATGTTAAGTTAGTGAGTTATGGGGTTAGTGTGGTGTTAGGAGTAAATTAGGAGAATATTAGAGAGTAGGGGTATTTTGGTCCTTCCACCTCATTAAATGAGATTTCAGCTGAACCATAACACCCCAAGGGCAGCCTCATTCCTCCAAACTTCAGAACTTTCAGAAAAATAAAACAAGGAAGAAGAAGGAAAGAAGGGGCGCGAGGGAGAGAAGGAGAGGGAGGGAGAAGCCCAAAGCTCTAATGCATGTGTGATCTGGAACCATCACTCTTCCTCATTTTCTCTCCTCTATCCGTTGATACCATTTTCGTTACCTATCCTTCCCCATCTCAGATTTCGCCATAACCCCACCTTCAAGCACCAAGCATAGAAATGGAGATATGACCCTTGCATGTCTTGATTAGAACACCTTATTCAGTACCAAGGCTCATCTTCAAGCCATTGTTACTGTTTGAAGTTGTTTGGGTAGCTAGGATTCGGAATCAGCTGCTGTCCAAGCGATTTGGAGTAGCTAAGTTTGTTGTTGGAGCGTATTCGAAGAGAGTTCGTGGTTGACGGAGCGGTTGAGTTCTCGGAGTCTCGGTGTTTGCGTGATTTTCATCACGATAGGTGAGTTCTATAACTCGCTTAGGGAATGTGTTCGTGTTTTCGAGTCTTTACTTTCGAAAATTATTGTCACACGTTTCTGGTATCGAAAGAATTTTATTGAAAACCGTTTTCCCAAAACTCGTGATTGAACTATGAATTTCTTGATTGATTGTTCGGTGTGCTGGATTGGATTGCTATAATATTGTGTTTCAATGCGTGTTTGAGTTTGGGTCTCGATCGGAAGGGAAATGGGAATCGGAATGGAATGGAATAACACATGAAAAACCTGTTTTCTGGAAACTGATAGAGACGCACGGATCGTGTGCCTACGAGCACGGGTCGTGCGCCTCCCTCTGATGCGATAAGAATTGGATTTTTAAAACACGCACGGATCGTGCGCCTAGTCGCACGGGTCGTGCGTATGTCTCTGGAACTTTATAAAATTTTAGTGGATCACGCACGGATCGTGCGCCAAGTCGCATGGGTCGTTCGTATCTTTCTGGAAAATTTCTACAAACTGTTCAAAAACGCACGGGTCGTGCGCCTACACGCACGGGTCGTGCGAGACCTTCTGACCTTCAATTTCAAAGTACCTTTCTATCCATTCCAAATGATCCCAATCCTCTTCTAATCCATTCCCCAAGGTTCCACAACAATGTAAAGGTAAAAATGGTATGGGATTGAACATGTTCGATAGAAAGTTTGTATGTTATGAATAAAATAGAAAACCGCTCTTAGAGAACGCGAGAGTGCAAATGTCAAAGAATGATAATAACACACGGTACTTGACTGATTTTATACACTGTAATTGAGTGTTATGGTACATGGTACTTGACTGGAATGACTAACAGCCCATTGCGGGTACACAGACTGAAAAGGTATAATAAATACAAGAGGAAAAAGGGTGACGACCCTAAGAGGTTAGCATACTAGGGGAGGGGAAGTCATGAGGCCCAAAACCTAGACTCAAGAATGTTTCCCCTGCTAGAAATAGCGGGATGGGTTCACCAAAGTCAAGAGATGCCTATAAAATAGGTAGACTGAGGTGTTATGCTAAAAACATGGAACAAAGATTGCATGCTTCATGTGTCGCTTAGGAGGGCCATGAGCATGAAGGTTACAGGAACTGAATGTATTTCCACGTGGTTGCTTTTTAGGACCACGAGTTCAAAACAAGGCATAATGAACCGCTAGAGTAGTAAGGGGTCTCGATAGGACTCACTGAGATAATGTTTATCTCACCCTTCATATTTGTGGTTTTTACAGAGAAACAGGGGAAAGCAAAGGCGGTAAAGCATGGTTAGCTGGTGTGACTCTTGGAGTCATTGAAGACCTAGTTTAATGTTTTAGACCTTTGTTCCGTTTATTGTTTCTATGTTCCGATTGTATAACTTTCATTGTCAAGTTGTAAAATCGTTTCCGCTACTTTATGTTTTGAGTATTGAACACCAGGATATGTACAAGTCTTAAGTTTTGGAACTTAAGCATTTTCAGAAAGTTTATGAGGTTCAGAGAACCAGTTATTATGTATTATCTAAAGTTTTAGATGTGTTCAATATTTCAATAACATGAAGTTACTCTGATGTATGCCATTTAGTGCATTTCGATGATTCTATATATTAGAATTTATCGGGGTGTTACATCTTTTGGTTCTGAATCTTTGTATTTTCTGTCTCTCGTATCTGCCCCCTGTGTGTCTGAATTATTTTGTTTATATAGGCCAATTGTTGGGGTTTTGGCAATTAATTTCTGATTCTCCTTGATTTTGTTTTCCTATTTCAGGTTTGGGCCTAGAGTTGAAAACTTGCTCACCAAGTTATTGAATTAGGGTCGAGGAGGTGAAGCCTTGGTGAAGAAGATTTCGGAGTGGAGGCACAGCTGCTGTGTTTGGGCTGATGGGCTCTTATTTTTTTTGTATTTTTGTGATTTTCGTTTTTCTGATTTTTTTTGTATTTTTGGTTATTATTTTTGTATTTTTTTGGACTTTTTGTACAATTTGGCATTTTAAAGATTTTTCGGATTATTGTAAATTAATTTTTATTATATTTTGGGATGTTTGTAATATATATATATATATATATATATATATATATATATTTTTAATATGATTTTATTATCACTTTTTTATGGCTTTTTGGTTCAAAAGTTAGATGTAGGCCCAAATGACCCAAACCGTTAAAAACTTGATTCAAAACGCTAAGCGTAAGCCCAATTAGGCAAGCTAACAAAACAGGCCCAAAAGGTTGGACATAGGCCCAATTGGACAATTTGGTCCGACTTTAAACAAAATAGCGCTTGGAATGCTATGGGTTTGTGACACGGGGCTAAAGCGATTAGGATAAAAAGACCGGGCAAAATTAGGGTATAACAGGTATACTGAAGCTGCTTCCCCTGCTAATGCCTCTCCTACTGCTGCTATTAAGGTTCCGCCCGGTACTCTGTCAAAAGAAGCCTCTCCTTCAAAGTAACCTACGAAGAAGAGGAAGGCGAAGACCCCTAGGCTGGGCGCTTTGGTTCAAGCTGGTGCTGGCGATCCCCTTGTTTACCCCTTATGGCGTAAATATCTGAAGGTGGTAACGAGTGCTACTGCCGAGGGCCCTGTTAAAACATCTGGGGACTCTCGGTACCCTTTGAACAGGGTGCTGAACGGAGTGCTTCCTCCCGGTGAGGTCGAGAAGCCACTGTCATGGGTTTCAGGCCTGCAATGGCAGCTATTAAAACATATGGTATTTGGAGTTCTTTTGTGGCTCACCTTGTGGAAACCTCCTTCAAGCGGTCGGTGGAAGAGTCTGGTCGGTTGGAAGAGGAGATGAACTGATAAAAAAAGAAGATAACTGATCTCCAAGCTGTTGTACAGAAGCTTGATGGTTATAAGAGCATGCTGGAGGGAAAGTTGTCAAAGATGGTTAGGGAAGCCAGGGAGTCTTCTGCTAAGTTTAAGACCATGGAGGGTGACTTGCGCTCGACCCAAGGAAAATTGGAAGCTACTGAGGAGAAGTTGAAGGAGGCCGAAGCTGCTATGGTTCCAGAGTCTGAGAGGATCCAGACTTTGAGGAGTGCAAATTTGTGTGTGTCCCCAACTTTGACAGTGGTTTTAACACTGTTGTTGCTCAAATTCAAGTCTTGCATCCGGGTCTTGATATCTCTAGAATGGACTTGGACAACATTGTGGTGGACGGTCAGCTGGTTGATGCGCCGACGGAGGAGGAGGATTTGCGGAAGGAAGTGCCACAGGCCTTCGAGGGCCCTTCGGTTGGTTTGGTTGTTGGTCCTCGGGAGCCTCAGGCCGAAGGTCGTCTCTGAGTGCTTTGATCGGGGAGCTGCAGGTTGAGCTGCTGAATGTGGATGCCGATGTCAGGACATGGTGATGGACTCCCTTGACTCCGAAGCCACTCCTTGATTTATCATGTTTTTATATGGTTGGCTTGCATGCCTCTTTTGGACCTGCTTGGCCTGCGTGCCACTTTTACTTGAATTGGATTTTGAGCCCCTTTTTGAACATTTCCGCAACCACTTTGTTTTGTAATATAACTCTTTGGCTCATTCAGTTTGATGCTCCTTGTTGTTTTATCTTTAACTTGTTTTTATTTTTGCGTATGTTTAGACCGAGTTTATTTGGGGTCGGGGACGTACGGGCTCCAACCTGGCACTTCTTTGGTCGCTTTTCACTATTAGTTCATAGAATGGTCGGTGCCCAAGGGTGTAGTCGGCTTTCGCCAGTCTTCATCTGTCAGGGCTTAGATCTTTAATGGGAGCGTACTCGCTCCACGTTTTTGCCCAATGGTGTATGTCGGCTTCCGCCAGTCTCCACCTGTCGGGACTTCATTCATTTCCTCAATAGATAAACATGACCGCCTGGTCATGTTGCGGTGTTTGGTTGTGCCGGTTCGCTTTTTTCCCATAAGGTTTGCCCAAGGGTGGGGCAAGGACTCGTCTACCCTGCCTATTGTCTGTCAAGACTTGATTTTTTTCGCCCAAGGGTAACGTTGAGACGTTGCTTGGTTCTTACATGTCGGGACTTACGTCTGGATTTATTGTGGTCCATTCTAGCTTTTGTAAGACAAGGATAGAATAATTCGGTCCCTTTTTATTTATTTGTTTTTTGGTACAATTGGGGGCTTATATGGCCATTCTACAAAAGTACATTATTTTTTCTCGTCTTCTCTTCTTTGAAGGGTTGGGTTAGTGCCTTTCCGGCTCGGCCCCTTTTCTTTAGCCCGACTTTTTGGAGTTTTCATGCTCCGTGGATGGCATATTCTTTTTCTTGTCTTCCTTGCTTACAGTTGCGGGCTAGTTCGGCTTGTTGGTGACGTTCGTCCCTTGGACCAGCTTGACTTTCACGCTTTCGACGTATCACTTCCTCGCCATTGCTTGGTCTCCTTTCACTGTCTTGACCCTGCCGTTCGGCAGAGGATATTTTATGCATAGGTGCGGGTAGGAGACTGCTGCGAGGAGAGCGTTGAGGGCTGGTCTTCCCATGATCATGTTGAAGGAGGACAAAGCTTGGATCACCATGTACTGCAGCACCACAGTTTTTGCATTGTCTTTTTCTCAAAACGTCGTGTGGAGATCCAAATACCCACAAACTGCCACCTGCTCTCCTGAGAATCCTACCAGGGTGCCAGGATAGTTTTTCAACATGTTCGATGGGAGTTTGAGCTTCGAAGCATTTCCCGTAGATCACATTGGCTGAGCTTCCCCCATCAATCAGGGCCCTTGCGACTGATAAGTCTATTTTTAGAGTCTTTTTAATAGTTATTTTTCTTAAGTTTATTTGGTATTTTAATTATATTTTTGAGCTATTTTACAACAAATGTTTACTTTTTATTTTCAGGTGTTATTTTCAAGCAAAAGAGAAAATATGAGGAAAAATGAAGAAACAAAGAAAATATTTGAGGAGGAACAATTTTTAAGACCGCTTGGCACCCAACAGGGCGCCAAGGGCGCCAAGCAGCAAAACTGGCGCAGCACAGGGCGCCAAGAGCGCCAAGCAGCAAAAACTGGCGCAGAGCCTGCGCACGACCCTGGCACATAGGTGCACGACCCTGGTGAAAAACTGGCGCAGAGTAGCCAAAATTGACTGGCCAGGGCGCACGACCCTGGCACATAGGCGCACGACCCATGCTTGCCAGCAACGCAGAACAGCTGTTGCCAGCACAAGGCGCACGACCCAGGCTCCATAGGCGCACGACCCTAGTGCAAAACTGGCGCAGAGCAGCCAAAATTGACTGGCCAGGGGCGCACGACCCAGGCACATGGGCGCACGACCCTGGCGCCAGACAAGTCAATTTTGGCTGCACCCACTTGCTGATGGCTATCTTTGCCAACTTGATTTGCCACTTTTTTTGGACCATTTTGCTCCTCCACTCAAGTGCCTTGGCTCTCATATTTTCCGATAAATAGGACCATGATCCTCACTTGTAACCAAGCTTGAATTTTGTTAGAAAATCAATGACAAGGTTTCCTCTAAGATTCATGAGTTCAATTTACTTTTCATGCTTTTTATGATTCTTGCTCTTTTAAATTCTCGCTCTTTTAGTTTCTCGCTCTTTTACTTTCTCGCTCTTTTATTTTCTCGCTATTTACTTTCTCGCCCTTTTATTTTCCAAGTCATTTACTTTCCTTGCTATTTACTTTCTTGCCCTTTTATTTTCCAAGTCATTTACTTTCCTTGCTATTTACTTTCTTGCCCTTTTATTTTCCAAGTCATTTACTTTCCTTGCTATTTACTTTCTTGCCCTTTTATTTTCCAAGTCATTTACTTTCCTTGCTATTTACTTTCTTGCACTTTTATTTTCTTGTCATTTACAATTCCGCTATTTATGATTTTGCAATTTACCGCTTTCTTTTATTTCTCGCTATTTAATTTCATCTCTTTTCTTCTTCTTCTTCTTCTTATCTCACATTTAACATGAGTGAGTAGATACAAAGTCTTGGGTTATTGGGAGTAATCCAATGATTGGTCCCTAATAATTCCCAATACTATTCTCCACTCCAAATTGTTTTATATTTCAATCTAATTTTATTGTCCTTCAAATCTTATTTTTAACATCAAACGAAGAACCGAAAGGTGAAGTATTGATGTTGGATCTATGAAATTAGACAAGGGAATCAACACATGAGAATAGTTTTGAAACTCTTGAGACATTATAAAGGTTTTATGCTTAATGGGTTTTGGTGACAATCAACCATGAGAATAGGCTTGATTGTTAGTTCAAAACACGCTCTTGTACTCCGAAAGGAGAGATTAGTTATATTCGCTGCCTTGTCTTTGAAATATATTACTCTTATAATTTGTTGAATAGTCTAAAGAAATTATTTTGGTTCCTCATTGTTGTGATAAAACTATAAACCTGAGATTGTTTGTTTTTATTTCTAAATTTTACAACTCCTAAAAACCATTCCTTCTAGCTAATCAACTTTGGAAAATTAAATTGGTAATCACCTAGGCTCTCCCTGTGGATCGATAACTCTTTTATTACGCGATACGACTCGTGCACTTGCGAGGCTATCAAGTTTTTGGCGCCGTTGCCGGGGAGGCAGTGATATAAATTAAGTTTTTCAAAACCGGTTAGACTGAAGTTTTATTTTCTTTATTTTTACTTTTTCTTCTCTTGTCCCTCGAATGCGAAGAACCAGAAGTTTCGGTGAAACTGTTCAACAAATTCCCGAAATCGAAAGGTTCTTACATAGAAGGAGGAGAGAAATTCCCGATAACCAAATGGCGGCTAATGAAAATCGTGCTCTCAAAGAGTACGCAACACCTTCGGCAGAGCCATCAGGTGCCATTGTACATCCGACTGTGGAAGCAAATAATTTTGAACTCAAATCATCTCTGCTTTCAATGGTTCAACAAAACCAATTTTCTGGTTCTCCCACGAAGGACCCAAATCTTCATATTTCAATTTTTCTGGAATACTGTGTAACTCTCAAATTAAACGGGGTACCTCAAGATTCCATAAGACTAAAGCTCTTCCCTTTTTCATTAAGGGATAGAGAAAGAGCATGGCTACATTCTTTGCCTTCGGAATCCATTACCAGCTGGGGCCAATTAAAACAAGCCTTTCTTACTAGGTTCTTTCCCCCAAGTAAAACAGCTCAAATGAGAAGTCAAATTACTCAATTTTCTCAAAACGACGGGGAATCTCTTTATGATGCTTGGGAACGTTTCAAAGAAATGTTAAGGCTATGCCCCCATCATGGACTAGAGAAATGGCTCGTTGTTCATACTTTTTATAATGGATTACAATATGCAACAAGAATGACAGTTGATGCAGCTGCAGGTGGAGCTTTAATGAACAAAAATTTTACTGAAGCTTATGCACTCATTGAAGATATGGCTCAAAACCATTGTCAATGGGCAAGTGAGCGAGCCATAGCAGATAAACCAGCATCATCAAAAGAGCCAGGTAAATATGAAATATCTACTGTTAATCATCTTGCCTCAAAAGTGGACGCACTTTTTCAAAAATTTGAAAAATTAAATGTAAGTGCCGTCTCAAAAACTTTTTCTCCTACTACTCCACCATGTGAATTATGTGGGGTTGTTGGCCATATTGGAGCTGAATGCCAGCTTGAGGCATCTAGTACTGGAAATGAGCATATTAACTATGCTCAAAAAGAAGATCCGTTTTCAAATACTTATAATTCTGGGTGGAGAAATCATCCAAATTTTTCTTATAAAAATCCTCCACCCAATCCAGCACCTAGACCACCTCCTGTCTTTCAAAATCAAAGCGTTTTTAACAACCCACAAAACAACCCGCAAAAGTCGAACTTGGAATTTTTGATGGAAAAATTTGTGTCATCTCAAACAAAACAAAATGACGAATTCAAAAATCAAACTGGTTAATCGAATGACACACTTATCAAATTAGAATAAAAAATCGACCCTATTGCCGCTCATAGTGAGATGCTTGAAAATCAAATAACTTAAGTGGCAACACAGGTGGCTTCATCCTCTAAATCTTCGGGGGTATTTCCCGGACAGCCTGAACAAAATCTAAATGGCCAAATATATGCCGTCACCTTTAGAAGCGGAAAACAATTAGAGAAACCAAGAGCAAACCAAGGAAAAATTGTGAGTGAAAAACATAATTTACCATGTGAGCAAGAAGAGAAAGAAAAAGAGAAAGAACCAGAAAAAGAAAAAAAGAAAGAACCAGAAAAAGAAAGAGAAGAACCAAACATCCCCCCACCACCATACGAAGCATCTCCTTTATCTTATTTTTTACCTTCCTTTGTGAAAATAACATTTGATCTGGGGGGGAATTGAAAATAAGATCTTATTGCTTTTACAACTTCCATTTTACAAGCTATGGGATCCAGGAATATGTTTTCATTCTTCGTGTGTCACTTGGTCTTTATGCTTCAAGCAATGGGACCCAGGAATAACTTTCCAAAGGGCAAAGGTCAAGCTAATGACCATAAACAAGCGCTGCGTGGGAGGCAACCCACTGGTTTACCTATGTTTTGTTTTCCTGGAAAAAGTAGAAAAGCTACAAAATGCCAATCAATGTGAGCTTTCTTACCCCTCTCATATATTCTATTCTGATTTACATTGAGGACAATGTTTGGTCCAAGCATGGGGGGTATTTTATTGCTTTTCTTGGGTATGTCTTTATTGCTTTGCTGAGTTTTTATCTTTTTGTACTTTGAGTTGTATCTGCTCCCTCCATCATGAAACTTTGTGAACCCTAAGCATGTTTTAGATAAGCCTTTTCTGGACAAAATTTTTTTCAAATTTTCTTTAGCATTCATCTAGGTGGACTGGTTGGGAACAACAAAAATTGTATCATGATTCGATTTCTACTTCTAGGGCTTTTTCACACACCCACTATTGAGACTTTTTTTTCAGTTATTAATACGATTAGAAGGACTGAAAAGAAACTACTAACCTGGTTCTCTTGGTGACATTCACTGGATGCGCGGTTACTGGAGAAAAACGTCTGAGTTGGGGTATTCAAAAAAAATAAAATAAAATAATAATAATAAAATAAAAATGCAAAACCAATTCAAAATGCAAAAAATGGTGCATTTTAAATGTCAAAATGAATGGTTAGCATATGAAATCAAAAAAAATTTATCTTTTTGTACTTTGAGTTGTATCTGCTCCCTCCATCATGAAACTTTGTGAACCCTAAGCATGTTTTAGATAAGCCTTTTCTGAACAAAATATTTTTCAAATTTTCATTAGCATTCATCTAGGTGGACTGGTTGGGAACAACAAAAATTGTATCATGATTCGATTTCTACTTCTAGGGCTTTTTCACACACCCACTATTGAGACTTTTTTTTCAGTTATTAATACGATTAGAAGGACTGAAAAGAAACTACTAACCTGGTTCTCTTGGTGACATTCACTGGATGCGCGGTTACTGGAGAAAAACGTCTGAGTTGGGGTATTCAAAAAAAATAAAATAAAATAATAATAATAAAATAAAAATGCAAAACCAATTCAAAATGCAAAAAATGGTGCATTTTAAATGTCAAAATGAATGGTTAGCATATGAAATCAAAAAAAAAATGCTTGAATGCCCAACATATAAAGACCCTCCTTTGAGACCCGGTCTTAGTGAATGAAGGACCCAAGCTTAAGAATGCTGGGGAACCGGTTCTAAGATGACATTGATATCCTCTTTAGAGTATTGATACTTTAAAACTGTCTCCCAATTCCACAAGAAGCCCGGATAGTAGTTCTCAAACAAAAGTGTTAGAATTGCCCCACAGTTCACTTAAGGTTTCGATATGAAAATAAATTCCCTTCAGAATTGGCCTAAAGATTTACACTGTTTTTGCTTGAGGACAAGCAAAGGTTCAAGCATAGGGGAGTTTGATAAGTCTATTTTTAGAGTCTTTTTAATAGTTATTTTTCGTAAGTTTATTTGGTATTTTAATTATATTTTTGAGCTATTTTACTACAAATGTTTACTTTTTATTTTCAGGTGTTATTTTGAAGCAAAAGAGAAAATATGAGGAAAAATGAAGAAACAAAGAAAATATTTGAGGAGGAACAATTTTTAAGACCGCTTGGCACTCAACAGGGCGCCAAGCAGCAAAACTGGCACAGCATAGGGCGCCAAGAGCGCCAAGTAGCAAAAACTGGCGCAGAGCCTGCGCACGACCCTGGCACATAGGCGCACGACCCTGGTGCAAAACTGGCGCAGAGCAGCCAAAATTGACTGGCCAGGGCGCACGACCCTGGCACATAGGCGCACGACCCATGTTTGCCAGCAACGCAGAGCAGCTGTTGCCAGCACAAGGCGCACGACCCTGGTGCAAAACTGGCGCAGAGCAGCCAAAATTGACTGGCCATGGCGCACGACCCAGGCACATGGGCGCACGACCCTGGCGCCAGACAAGTCAATTTTGGCTGCACCCACTTGCTGATGGCTATCTTTGCCAACTTGATTTGCCACTTTTTTTGGACCATTTTGCCCCTCCACTCAAGTGCCTTGGCCCTCATATTTTCCTATCAATAGGACCTTGATCCTCACTTGTAACCAAGCTTGAATTTTGTTAGAAAATCAATGACAAGGTTTCCTCTAAGATTCATGAGTTCAATTTACTCTTCATGCTTTTTATGATTCTTGCTCTTTTAAATTCTCGTGCTCTTTACTTTCTTGCCCTTTTATTTTCCAAGTGATTTACTTTCCTTGCTATTTACTTTCTTGCACTTTTATTTTCTTGTCATTTACCATTCCGCTATTTATGATTTTGCAATTTACCGCTTTCTTTTATTTCTCGCTATTTAATTTCATCTCTTTTCTTCTTCTTCTTCTTCTCTCACATTTAATATGTGTGAGTAGATACAAAGTCTTGGGTTATTGGGAGTAATCCAATGATAGGTCCCTAATAATTCCCAATACTATTCTCCACTCCAAATTGTTTTATATTTCAATCTAATTTTATTGTCCTTCAAAACTTATTTTAAACATCAAACGAAGAACCGAAAGGTGAAGTATTGATGTTGGATCTATGAAATTAGACAAGGGAATCAACACATGAGAATAGTTTTGAAACTCTTGAGACATTATAAAGGTGTTATGCTTAATGGGTTTTGGTGACAATCAACCATGAGAATAGGCTTGATTATTAGTTCAAAACACGCTCTTGTACTCCGAAAGGAGACATTAGTTATATTCGCTGCCTTGTCTTTGAAATATATTACTCTTATAATTTGTTGAATAGTCTAAAGAAATTATTTTGGTTCCTCATTGTTGTGATAAAACTATAAACCTGAGATTGTTTGTTTTTATTTCTAAATTTTACAACTCCTAAAAACCATTCCTTCTAGGCTCTCCCAGTGGATCGATAACTCTTTTATTACGCGATACGACTCGTGCACTTGCGAGGCTATCAGCGACCTTGAAGTCGCTAGTGGTGATTGAACTCACAATTGGATCATCTGGATGGGGCCGGACTGCGTTGAATTCCTAAACCTTAAAAAAGATTCCTGGATACTCCTGCACAGCAAACCTTTCATTACTACCAACTGACATTAATGATTTCACGTACGTTTTTCTTGCCGATGGGGTGGCTCCTCCACCCGAAAACCCTTTGGTGATTGAGTTGATTCCCCCTTTGTCGGCTCTCTCATGCTCAGCCTGTTCCCGAGTGCCTTATTAAACTTTTTCACCTTCCTTTACGACCTTCTTCAAATTCCCTCTCTAGATCAGCTGCTGTATCTGTTGCTTTAATGTCCAGCAATCATCGGTGGTACCTGCAGTATGAGTTCGGGTTTCTACCCATTGTTCCAATAAATGGGGCCGGCCTTTGCATAGTGCCATCCTGTAAAGACTTGTCCAGGATGTCCGAAGGTTTTGCGTTTAGAGGGGTGTACCCTTCTTCTACCCCTGGCCTGGTCGACCGATTCCTGTTCCGATTTCCTCTGTCTCCTGAGGCTGAGCGCGCTGGTCCGTTCGCTCATCTGTTGGTGTTTGCTTCTCTGCTTCTTTCTCCCTTTTTAATGCTTTGGACTCCTCGACTTCTATATGCTTCTCCGCTCTGACCCTCACTTCATCCATTGTTTGGGGATTCCAGACGATCAGTGCTTCACTAAAGGTTCCGCTTCGCAGACCCTTTATGAAAGAGGTTACGACTAACTTCTCATCTGGCTCTTCAACAAGGACAGTGGTTTTGTTGAACCGAACAAGGTAGCTCTTGAGCGGCTCAGACTGTCCTTGACGCATATCGAATAGGTCACTGAGGCCCACCTTCTTCTTCTTCTTGTTTGCTAAGAATTGCTGCACGAACCTGCTGGCTAAGTCCTCGAACCCGGTCACGGATCGTGCCGGTAGTCCTTTAAACCATTTCAGGGCCACCTCCGCCAATGTCCTGGCAAACATTTTACTGTTGATGGCATCGGTGCCACCGCTGATGAACATTTGGGTTTGAAAGGCATTCACATGGCTCTAGGGGTCTCCGGAGCCGTTGTA
Organism: Astragalus membranaceus; assembly: GCA_039519185.1. Classification (NCBI taxonomy): domain Eukaryota; kingdom Viridiplantae; phylum Streptophyta; class Magnoliopsida; order Fabales; family Fabaceae; genus Astragalus; species Astragalus membranaceus. The sequence continues at coordinate 56,987,606 of CM076850.1, read as the reverse complement.
GCTTCCGATGACAGGTTCCCTGAACCTGGGTGGTATCTCTACCGCCTGAATTTCTACCGTGAATGGCTGAAATGCATGCAACAGGGTCCTGGTGGCCTCCAGCACCTCAGTGAATCTCCTCATGTCTGCGAGTTGCTGCTGCAACTGCACTTCCCTTACTTCTAAAGCCCGGGAGCGGAGTTCTTGTTCTTCATTCCGGCGTTGTTGATCAGCGTTTTGCGTCTGGAGGAACTGTACTACAGTCATCAGTTCCTCCAGCCTTGGATCCACGTTAGGCTGTTGGCTGTTGGAGTTGCCAGGATCGCTGGTTCCGTTTCTGGTAGTCACCATTGTGTGATAGTGGCGGTTTTTTGATTTGGTTTCTGTGTGGGACGTGGGAAATGTTTTACTCAAGCCCCACGGTGGGCGCCAATGTTACGATCGGTTTCTCTGGTTGAGAAAAGGACCGAGCACGAGTTACTATATTCTCTGTGTGAAATGTAAAGAACGTGTATTTGAATGAGAGAAATGGAATCTGGATCCGTTTATTGGCCTCTGAGGGCGGTATTTATAGTACAATGGTGATTAAATGGCAGTTAATACAATTTATGGTCGAGTTGACCGTTACAGATAGGTTGGAGGGAAATCAGGGATATTTCCCTTTGATTTCCTATGATCACGCTTCATTCCTTCCTGGGAGAGATTCATGCGAGATATTTTGGGCCGATCGGTCAATCATTAGGGGAGGTCCTTCGGAAGCCAAGCAGATGTATATGCCGGCCGGTCCGGATGGGAACAGGAAAGAAAAAAATATATATGCATGTGGGATGATTTTAGGAATTCTCTCTATATAAGAAACGCACTCCTTGCATTTTCATGAACAACCAATCTGCATTTTAACTTTAAGAAGTACTCTCTAGCAAGTCACCCTCACATCGCTAGTCATTTCCCTTATTCTCCTCTTTTCATCCGTTGCACCAGTAGAGTCCTCTCTAGTAAAGCATAACTCGATCCCTAGCACGAACCTACATACAATCCTCTTGCAAAGGAACCCTCTACCCAGATCTTTGCATTCGTTGCTTTGCGAGATATTCCAATTCCACCATAAAATGGCCCTCAACACTTAGCCCAAGTTGCCTTCTCAGTGAGCCTCTAGAGCCTCCTCACAAGAGGGTACCTCTTGAAAGTGGCCAAAGAACTCAAGGCAATTCAGAACAAAAGGGCGCATTTAACCATGCAAGACTGTGTAAATCAAATCAATGATAGTGTTGACCAACTTAGCCAAGCCATCAAGGAACTACGCAGATTGAACAAATTTAACTCTATCATTAACGATAAAGTGTTGTGTGTAACACCCCTTTCTACCCAATACTTCGTTTATAAAGAAAATCAGAGTTTGAAAATTTCGTTCATAGGGAATGTTACACATACGTCAATAAAACGTCGCTTATCAATTTTAAAAACAGTTTAACTCAAAAATCATACGTTCACGTAGCACTTCACAATATCAAAATCTCAAGCCTCATTTTAACGTCGCTTATAAAACTCAACATAACAAATCAACCACGCAGCGGAAAAACAATAAAACATAACAAAATGGTCCACATGGACATAACAACCAAAAATCATTAATAAATGCCGAGTTCGTTCCCCCCCTGAGTGCTACGTATCAGAGCATGACGACTCGACTCAAAAGTGAAGCTAAGACCTTCACTGGGAATCACCTGCACGTTACCAACACGGGGGTAACATTCAAACAGGAAAGGGTGAGCATCATTTCAATCCATATAATAGAAAATATGATAAGTGCTAATCATAGGCTACGCACTAGAACAATCAGCATCCAAAAACACCAATTATCACATCACAGTCATCATTCGCATCACTTACAATAACTCATCTCATGTCATGTAGATTTATGAAATGCAACCCACTCGCGGGTATATGCATGAAGGTACCTTTTCACAAAACGTCGCTTAGCCCTTAAGGCCTCATCGTCACTTAGCCACTCAGGCCCCAAAAACGTCACTGGGTTTATGCATATGGGCATGAGACACTATGACATGCACCACTCACAATGCACAAACGCACAATTATTCAATTCATAGTCAACTATGTGACCCGTCACTTACCGGTTGGCTCGCAAAGAGCACAGCACCTGTCAAATTCACAATCAGCACACAACGTCACTAGGCCATTTAGACCTTAACATCGCTTGGCCCTTCGGGCCCCAAAACGTCACTGGGTTTTCATCGTCACTTACACATAATTATCAATTCAACTCAAATAATAGCCACGGAGGGCGAAAACGTCATTTGACTAGCCACCAAGGGCATCCTCGTCATTTACACATCATTATCATTAACTTTGGCCACTAGGGCAAAACAGTCATTTGACTAGCCACCAAGGGCATCCTCATCATTTACACAACATTATCATTAACTTTGGCCACTAGGGCAAAACAGTCATTTTGACACTACCACGTTAAAACTGTTGTTTATACACCAAAAGGGGTTTTTTAAGGAACTCCATGTCAATTTTCAATGTCACTGGGACGATCACCGGGGACAGCCACTTGGGCGCCCACAAACAATCAGAAAATAACAATTTTTCATTTTAAAAATTGGACCCATAGATGGACAACGTAAAAAGCTTCACGACACTTTTCGAATCGTTCAAAACGGACGTCTGAGTCAAAAGTTATGATAAAAATAAGTTTGGGAAAAATTAGGCAACGTTCTGAAAATTGGCGCCTTAGGCGCCCAGGCAACCAGGCAACACGTGCACTGGCGCCCAGCGCCCAGACGCAACAACGCGCAACACAACACGGGCGCCATGCGCCCAGGGCAACAACGCGCAACACAGCGCAACACAACACGGGCGCCATGCGCCCAGGGCAACAACGCGCAACACAGCGCAACACAACACGGGCGCTCAGCGCCCAGCGCCTGGCGCCCAGCGCCTGGCGCCCAGCGCCTTGGCGCAGCACACACACACACGCGCATGGGCGCTCAGCGCCCAGCGCTGGCACCCAGCGCCCAGCGCCTAACCACACAGAAAAATCTGGCAACACACAGCAACACACCCAAGCCACAGGCGCCCAGCACAGGCACTTGGCGCCCAGAAAACAGCAGCAACACAACCCAGATTTTTCCAACAACTCTTCAACACTAAAAACCAAAAATCACCATTTTTCCAGCAATTTTTCAAAACACTAAAAACTGATTTTTAGCAATTTAGCTCATCAAAATCTTATAATTTTCAACACCCAAAATAACGCTTAATTTAATCAATTGATAAAAATTCTTTTGGAGCACTAATATCATCATCACTTTGGCACCTAAGCGCCTATACACCCATTCATCCAAAATGCGAAAGATCACAATCATTCCAACATACCAATCATAAGTCCATGAACGCACAATTGTCAAAATCATCAAAACACATACGTAATTCGCATTATCTCAAGGTTCAATCACCAAGTCAATTCGCACATGGCATACATAAACGTATATATGAAGATCATCACCGTGGCAAACCAAGAATATCAAGAACATCAAGGAGCATCAAGAAACATACGGTTCTAATACAAATCCTAGATCTAGAACCTATCATGAGATCTATTAGATGGAAGGATAGAGCTCCCCTAACCTTTTCAAGAAGAATTCGATGCCTAGGATGCAGTCACCTACAGATCCACAACAACAACGGAGATCTCCTTCCTCCTTGATCTTCGAATTTTCTTCTCCTTCTCCTCTTGGCCGCCTTGCTCTCTCTCTTTCTCACGCTATTCTCTTTTTCTCTTGCTCTCTCTTTCAACTTCGCAATTTTCCACCAAAACCCTAGCCCCCAACAACCTAACCACTTTCGCATACATTGGGAATCATGGGCTTGGGTTTTTCACTTAAGCCCAAGTCATGCAAGTGGCGCCTCCACTCCCTCCTAATACCACCAAAATAAATAAAAATTTAAGATAAATAAATTATGTCGCTTAAATTAATTTAAATCCCCAAATACTTAATTAAATAAATTAATTAAATATTTTAGGGCGTTACAACTCTCCCCCACTTAAAATATTTCGTCCTCGAAATTTACCTGATCAAACAATTCTGGGTAGGATTCTCGCATCTTGCTCTCTAGCTCCCAAGTCATACTCTCGCCGGCAGCTCCTAGCCAGACCACTTTCACTAATGCAATCTCTTTGCCTCTAAGCGCTTTCACTTCACGATCCTCAATCCGTACGGGCATCGTCTCCACAGTGAGATTGTCCCGCACCTCCACATCATCCATATGGATCACATGAGATGGATCCGAAACATACTTCCGAAGTTGCGACACGTGAAACACGTCGTGCAAATTCGAAAGATTTGGCGGTAAAGCCACTCTATAAGCCACATTTCCGATTCTTTCAGAGATCTGATAAGGACCAACAAATCGAGGAGTGAGCTTCTTCGATTTCAACGCTCGACCAACACCGGTAATAGGAGAAACCCTCAAGAACACATGCTCACTCTCCTGAAACTCTAAATCGTTCCTCCGCTTGTCATGATAACTTTTCTGACGACTCTGCGAAGCCTTCATCTTCTCACGGATCATCTTGATCTTCTCTGTAGTCTCCCGGACAATCTCCGGTCCCAACACTACACTCTCTCCCGACTCGTACCAACACAATGGCGTTCTACACTTTCGACCGTACAATGCTTCGAACGCTGCCATCCCAATACTGGAATGGTGACTGTTGTTATAAGTAAACTCAATCAACGCGAGGTAGGAATCCCATGAACCCCGCTGTTCCAAGACACAAGCCCTCAACAAATCCTCTAACGACTGAATTGTCCTCTCTGACTGACCGTCTGTCTGGGGATGATATGCCGAACTCATTTTTAACTTTGAACCCAATTCTTTCTGCAAACTCTTCCAAAACTCGGAGGTGAACCTCGGATCCCTATCTGACACAATACTCTTCGGAACACCGTGCAGCCTCACAATTTCTTTGACATATACCTCTGCCAACCTCGACACCGGATAAGTGATGTTAATAGGAATAAAGTGGGCAGATTTCGTCAACCTATCAACGACCACCCAAATAGTGTCATAACCCTTAGCTGTATTCGGCAATCCCGTCACAAAATCCATCGCAATGCTATCCCATTTCCACTCTGGAACTTCCAACGGTTGCATTGACCCTGCAGGCTTCTGATGCTCAACCTTAGATTTCTGACAGGTCAAACAGGCATACACAAACTGTGCCACATCTCTCTTCATACCATACCACCAAAACATCTTTTTCAGATCTTGATACATTTTCGTCGCTCCAGGATGGATACTCAACTTGCTACGGTGACCCTCCTCTAAAATTGCCTTTCTCATCTCTTCATCGTCCGGAACACAGATCCTACCCCGGAACCTCAACACACCACTGGAATCTAATTTGAAATCTTCATCTTCAGACTGACCGACCCCATTAATTAAATCCACCAGCTTGACATCTGTCTTCTGAGCTTCCCTGATGCTGCCCAGGAAATCATTATCGATCCTTAACATCCCCAGCTTGACACTGCGAGGTGTCATTTTACAAACCAAACTCAAATCCCTGAATTCCTCGATCAGTTCTAATTCTTTTACCATCATAGCCGACATATGCAAAGACTTCCTGCTTAAAGCATCAGCCACGACATTAGCTTTGCCGGGATGATAATTCAAACCAAAGTCATAATCCTTCAAGAGCTCCAACCACCGACGCTGTCTCATATTCAACTCTTTCTGATCGAACAGATACTTTAGACTCTTATGATCACTGAACACTTCGAACCTCGAACCATAAAGGTAGTGCCTCCAAATCTTAAGCACAAATACCACAGCAGCCAACTCCAAATCATGCGTAGGGTAATTTTTCTCATGAACCCGCAACTGCCTCGACGCGTACGCAACAACTTTCCCATCTTGCATCAACACTCCACCGAGACCCATCTTCGAAGTGTCACAATATACAACGAACGGTTCCTCTGGATTAGGCAACGTCAAAACAGGCGACGTCGTCAATCTCTTTTTCAGTTCCATAAAACTTTCCTCACACCGGGCATCCCAAACAAAAACTTTACCCTTGCAAGTCAACTGAGTCAACGGAAGGGCCAACTTGGAAAAACCCTCGATGAACCTCCTGTAGTACCCAGCCAAACCCAAAAAGCTTCTAATCTCTGTTACGGACTTCGGAGACTCCCACTCCAACACTGCTTCTACTTTTGCCGGATCAACCGCAATACCATTACCAGAAATCACGTGCCCAAGGAAACTCACCGCTTTCAGCCAGAATTCACACTTCGATAACTTAGCGTACAGCTTTTTCTCTTTTAAAACTTCCAACACTGACTTCAGGTGTTCAGCATGCTCTTCCTCTGACTTAGAATAAACTAGAATATCATCTATGAAGATCACCACAAACCGATCTAGGTAATTATGGAAAATACGGTTCATATATTCCATAAATACACCAGGAGCATTGGTCACACCGAACGGCATCACTGAATACTCATAATGCCCATACCTTGTCCTGAACGCTGTCTTCTGAACATCTTCATCTTTTACTTTAATCTGATGATATCCGGACCTCAAATCAATTTTGCTGAAAACACGGGCACCCACTAACTGATCCATCAGATCGTCGATCCTCGGAAGCGGATACTTATTCTTGATAGTTACCTTATTCAACTGACGATAGTCCACACATAACCTCATGCTTCCGTCTTTCTTCTTCACTAACAATACCGGAGCTCCCCACGGTGATACACTCGGTCTTACAAACTTCTTCTCAAGCAATTCTTCAAGTTGCGTCTTCAACTCAGACAGTTCTGACGCCGACATTCTGTACGGTGCCATAGACACAGGCCTCGTACCAGGTACAAGATCAATCGAAAACTCAACTTCTCTTTCCGGTGGCACACCCGGAATTTCATCAGGGAATACTTCAGGAAACTCGCGTACTACCTTCAGTTCTTCAATAACAGCCTGACTCTCGGCAGACAACGAAGCCATCAACGCAAATAACTGAACTCCTTCTTTCTTCAATTTCTTCAACTGACCAGCAGACACCAAAACCGAACTTTCTTCACCGAAACTAACCGACTTGCTACGACAGTTGATATGAACGTGATTATTCTCTAACCAGTCCATGCCTAAGATTACATCCAGACCTCTCAATGGCAAACAAACAAAATTCACAATGAAGTCCCTGCCGAAGATCGACACGGGACACTGAGAACACACCTGGGACGTAATCACCGACCCCTTCGCAGGAGTATCGACAACCATATCCCCACACATCGCAGATAAAACAAGACCCAATCTTTTACAGCAATCAACAGATATAAAACAATGGGTAGCACCAGTATCACTAAGAGATTTCAGAGAAGTACCATTAATAAAACACGTACCTCTAATTAGACCATCATCATCATCAGGCTCCTCTCCTGCCAAAGCAAATACCTTCCCAGTAGACCTTTCCTTTTTCGGCTTTGTACTGATATGCCCAGACTCACCACAGTTGAAACACACCACATCCTTGATCTTACACTCGGCTGCCATATGACCCTTCTTACCACAACGGTAGCAATTCCTTTCATCAGACCTGCATGTAGTACTCTTGTGGCCAGGCTTGCCACACTTATAACAGACAATGCTAGCAGGGGCATCTCCCCCACTAGAACTCTTACCTCCAGCAGCCCTCTGATAACCCTTACCCGCAGGAACCTCATACGGCTTGCTTCGACTCTGAAACTTGCCCTTTTTCTCAGAAGTAGCTTTGTAGTGAGCAGTACTGTCCTCCTCGAAGATTCTGCAACTGTCAACCAGATCTGCGAACACACGAATCTTCTGATAACCAATGGCCTTTTTAATATCAGGCCTTATCCCATTCTCAAATTTGATGCATTTTGAAAATTCAGCTGTAGCCTCACTATAGTGTGGATAAAATTTTGCTAGTTCCACAAATTTCGCCGCATAGGCAGTCACAGACATACCACCCTGCTTCAGCTCTAAAAACTCTATCTCTTTCTTCCCTCTGACGTCTTCAGGAAAATATTTTCTCAGGAATTCCCTGCTGAATACCTCCCAAGTAATCTCTTCCTGCACAGCCTCTAACCTCTGCCTAGTAGCCAACCACCAGTCGTCGGCCTCCTCGGCTAACATGTGGGTACCAAAACGGACCTTCTGCTCAACAGTGCAATCCATCACCCTGAAAATCCTCTCGATCTCCTTCAACCAAGCCATAGCACCATCTGGATCATATTTGCCCTTAAAGGTGGGCGGATTCTCCCTCTGGAAGGTAGTCAAACTCCGAAAACCAGCATTATCTCCAGCATTCTGCTGACCCTGCACAGCCTGAGCCATAGCCTGCAATGCAGCAGCAAGAGCAGCGTCGTTCCTTCCAGCCATTATGAACTATCACTGCAGCACAAACCAAAGATTCAGAACTAATCTATTGCCATAAGACACTATGACAGGACAACCTTGGCCGGACAGACCGAACTGCTCTGATACCACTAATGTAACACCCCTTTCTACCCAATACTTCGTTTATAAAGAAAATCAGAGTTTGAAAATTTCGTTCATAGGGAATGTTACACATACGTCAATAAAACGTCGCTTATCAATTTTAAAAACAGTTTAACTCAAAAATCATACGTTCACGTAGCACTTCACAATATCAAAATCTCAAGCCTCATTTTAACGTCGCTTATAAAACTCAACATAACAAATCAACCACGCAGCGGAAAAACAATAAAACATAACAAAATGGTCCACATGGACATAACAACCAAAAATCATTAATAAATGCCGAGTTCGTTCCCCCCCCTGAGTGCTACGTATCAGAGCATGACGACTCGACTCAAAAGTGAAGCTAAGACCTTCACTGGGAATCACCTGCACGTTACCAACACGGGGGTAACATTCAAACAGGAAAGGGTGAGCATCATTTCAATCCATATAATAGAAAATATGATAAGTGCTAATCATAGGCTACGCACTAGAACAATCAGCATCCAAAAACACCAATTATCACATCACAGTCATCATTCGCATCACTTACAATAACTCATCTCATGTCATGTAGATTTATGAAATGCAACCCACTCGCGGGTATATGCATGAAGGTACCTTTTCACAAAACGTCGCTTAGCCCTTAAGGCCTCATCGTCACTTAGCCACTCAGGCCCCAAAAACGTCACTGGGTTTATGCATATGGGCATGAGACACTATGACATGCACCACTCACAATGCACAAACGCACAATTATTCAATTCATAGTCAACTATGTGACCCGTCACTTACCGGTTGGCTCGCAAAGAGCACAGCACCTGTCAAATTCACAATCAGCACACAACGTCACTAGGCCATTTAGACCTTAACATCGCTTGGCCCTTCGGGCCCCAAAACGTCACTGGGTTTTCATCGTCACTTACACATAATTATCAATTCAACTCAAATAATAGCCACGGAGGGCGAAAACGTCATTTGACTAGCCACCAAGGGCATCCTCGTCATTTACACATCATTATCATTAACTTTGGCCACTAGGGCAAAACAGTCATTTGACTAGCCACCAAGGGCATCCTCGTCATTTACACAACATTATCATTAACTTTGGCCACTAGGGCAAAACAGTCATTTTGACACTACCACGTTAAAACTGTTGTTTATACACCAAAAGGGGTTTTTAAGGAACTCCATGTCAATTTTCAATGTCACTGGGACGATCACCGGGGACAGCCACTTGGGCGCCCACAAACAATCAGAAAATAACAATTTTTCATTTTAAAAATTGGACCCATAGATGGACAACGTAAAAAGCTTCACGACACTTTTCGAATCGTTCAAAACGGACGTCTGAGTCAAAAGTTATGATAAAAATAAGTTTGGGAAAAATTAGGCAACGTTCTGAAAATTGGCGCCTTAGGCGCCCAGGCAACCAGGCAACACGTGCACTGGCCCCCAGCGCCCAGACGCAACAACGCGCAACACAGCGCAACACAACACGGGCGCCATGCGCCCAGGGCAACAACGCGCAACACAGCGCAACACAACACGGGCGCCATGCGCCCAGGGCAACAACGCGCAACACAGCGCAACACAACACGGGCGCTCAGCGCCCAGCGCCTGGCGCCCAGCGCCTTGGCGCAGCACACACACACACGCGCATGGGCGCTCAGCGCCCAGCGCTGGCACCCAGCGCCCAGCGCCTAACCACACAGAAAAATCTGGCAACACACAGCAACACACCCAAGCCACAGGCGCCCAGCACAGGCACTTGGCGCCCAGAAAACAGCAGCAACACAACCCAGATTTTTCCAACAACTCTTCAACACTAAAAACCAAAAATCACCATTTTTCCAGCAATTTTTCAAAACACTAAAAACTGATTTTTAGCAATTTAGCTCATCAAAATCTTATAATTTTCAACACCCAAAATAACGCTTAATTTAATCAATTGATAAAAATTCTTTTGGAGCACTAACATCATCATCACTTTGGCACCTAAGCGCCTATACACCCATTCATCCAAAATGCGAAAGATCACAATCATTCCAACATACCAATCATAAGTCCATGAACGCACAATTGTCAAAATCATCAAAACACATACGTAATTCGCATTATCTCAAGGTTCAATCACCAAGTCAATTCGCACATGGCATACATAAACGTATATATGAAGATCATCACCGTGGCAAACCAAGAATATCAAGAACATCAAGGAGCATCAAGAAACATACGGTTCTAATACAAATCCTAGATCTAGAACCTATCATGAGATCTATTAGATGGAAGGATAGAGCTCCCCTAACCTTTTCAAGAAGAATTCGATGCCTAGGATGCAGTCACCTACAGATCCACAGCAACAACGGAGATCTCCTTCCTCCTTGATCTTCGAATTTTCTTCTCCTTCTCCTCTTGGCCGCCTTGCTCTCTCTCTTTCTCACGCTATTCTCTTTTTCTGTTGCTCTCTCTTTCAACTTCGCAATTTTCCACCAAAACCCTAGCCCCCAACAACCTAACCACTTTCGCATACATTGGGAATCATGGGCTTGGGTTTTTCACTTAAGCCCAAGTCATGCAAGTGGCGCCTCCACTCCCTCCTAATACCACCAAAATAAATAAAAATTTAAGATAAATAAATTATGTCGCTTAAATTAATTTAAATCCCCAAATACTTAATTAAATAAATTAATTAAATATTTTAGGGCGTTACATTGTGGCACATGAGTAACGTTGAGACTTGGGTGAGCACTGCCTTAGCAGAAGCTAGCAGTTGTGTGCGATTGTTCCCAAGTCATAGGATGAGCAAAAGGGTAGCTATTATTAAAGTTAAAGCCTTGAATGTGGCGGAAGTTACTAGTATTAATGCACTTGTTTTGTTCCAAAGATATGCAAAACTAAGTGTTGATGCAAAATCCCTTGGATCAAGTTTTGATGGAAACGAACAATTTTGATAAGTGTTTAAGTTATCTGATCCATCTTGAATCTAATGGTACTTCTTGAGTGACCTTAAGTGTAGGAAACATGCAATTACATCTCAAGAAAGAAAAGTGCTCAAAGAACCCCATTTAAGAAGGCTTTGAGGATGAACAGAAAGAAGAAAATACTACAAAAAACGGATCATGTAGCGGGGTTTTGTTTACCGTGGTTTTTAGTAAACACCGCTAGTTACACATAAGTGTTGCTTGCAGGATCAACTAGAAAATCCCAGAACATTTGTGTTTAAAGTTTTCCAGAAATTGTTAGTGTTCTTATGGTTTAATCTGACAGCATTAAAAATAACTGTCGAATTGATAGGAAAAAGTGAATGAAGAAATGACGAATGTGAAGAGAACAAGCAATAAATGTGCAGAAATCTTCAAGAAACAGAAGTAAAGTTGCATTAATTTATAAAGAGTGGAACGCAGATTCATACATTGTTTCTGTTGACTCGTTTTCTCTGTATGCAGAAGTATGAGTGTTTTAGAATTGTGTAAATGAATTGCGACCTTGAATTCTATGTAGAAACTCCTATTTACACTAAAAGAGAGAAACAATAACCGCATAGCGGTTTTCAAAATAAGTAACTGTTAAATATGTCGACCAGGTAACTGCCCTAGTCTTCGACAATATCGTTGTTATTCCTTTCGACAGCACTCTTTAACTTCATCTGCTATCCGGATATTATTTTCCTTCCTGTCGAACCATTGGCTTTAGCTTTCCAATTTCCGCTAAGTTAAAAACTACGTTGGATCTCCTTGGAAACAACTTCTCATCGTCGAGATAGAAATCTTTCTTCTTGAATTTGTCAAGTCAAACCTTGTAGACTGCATTTAATTTTAGCCTGTCGAAAATGCATGCTAACAAATTGCCCCCCAAAAAGGCTTTTTCGACTGAGTTCTTGAACGAAGATAGAAAATGACGTTTTTGAAGTATCATCCGACTACTCTGTACCAAATCTTATAACATCATTAATATCTTTTCTCAGAACCGAAGCGACGTTTCTGCGCAAAAAACACCTTTATGGCGCTCCTCTCCAACGATATCGCGCCACGTGTATAGAGGCAACTGTCATGATCTTCCATGATCCCACGTTTCCCCACAATTGTCATAATTACCCACGTTTTCCCTTTTTTTTTAAAACAGGGGCCTAAAACAACTATAAAAGAAACTGCGCCCTTTCATTTCACTTTTTTTCAGAATCTTCATCTTCTTCCCTTTGCTTCTGCGAACTGCTTCTGCGAATCCTCTTTTCTTCTTCTTCTTCACCAGATACAATGCTTACGCGCTATAGAAAGCCATCTACGAAACTCCATTTCTCTGTTTCATCTCTTCGTGACCTCTACCGTCGTAACAATGGCGTCATCTTCTAATATCACTTCTGGTACTGTAGCTTCTGGAAAGCAACTCTTCGTATCTGAACCAGTTTTAAACAGGGAAGAAGCCAAAATCTACCAATCCCCAGGTACTAATCCCCTCTTCTAAACCTCTAAAGGATGCATTTTTAGGCCCTCTTCCTCTTCCTGGTGATGATTCGGACAATATTAAGGAGGTTTTCCCTAGCTATCATAGATATAGCCCTAGGGTATTCAGTGAGGGTCCATATGTGATGGATTTTATGAATAACCCAAATAGGGTTTTTTGATCTTCACCACCGGTCGACAAAAACATGCCTTACATCGAATGGCTCAACAAAGTGGAGTCGAAAAAGGGAGAGATCTGGAAAACACGTGGTATTTTCGACTTGATCCAACTGTCAAGATATGGGCCTAAGTATCAAAGCCCAATGCTCATTGCAGCTTTACATTTCTGGGAGTTAACCACTAATAGTCTTCACTTGAAGTGTGGCATGCTTACCCCCACCTTATTAGATGTAGCTGCTATCACAGGATTGAAACCATTAGGGGAGGTTTTCGACCCTGCTACCACTGGCAATCAGCATGAGTTTGACTTCAAACGTGCTACTTTTAAAGGGTACCTTGAAGACAATCATGTTACCGCTACTGATGATGTCTCAGATGAAGAGCACATTGCTTTTCTCACTTTTTGGCTTTCCTTCTACATTTTCTGCTCTTCGTCACTCCAAGTGGCGAAAATGTATATCCCATTGGCCATCTAGTTACATGAGTGTCGAGAGATAAATCTTAGCACTCTCATTTTGGGGTCACTCTGTAACACCCAATTTCTACCCGGCAATTTAAAATAAAAATATCAGAGTATGAAAATTATTTTTCAATTCATCCAAACGGGATGCTACATTTACTTCAATTTCAACATACACAAATTTATGATAAATTCATCATTTTCAAAAAAAAAATAATACGCAGCTCCTCAACAAATGGGGCGAACCCTCAAGTAACTCAAAAGTCTACAAAGAATGGTTCATCATCATGCAGCAGAATAAAAAGAAATAGTTTCTTAACATCATTGTAACAACATCGACACAACATCCAGTGTCACATAAAATAAGACTAAAATAACTAATATTCGCCCCCCAGGTGCTACGTATCAGAGCAAGACCGACTCGAGGAATGAAGGGTTAAAAGTCTTCACGTACGGTTACCTGTAGAGTAATAATCAACATAAGGGGTGAGTCTCAAACCGTATAATAAAGCTTAAAATAAGCAATATGTCAGAGTATTGAACTATACCAAATCACAGCAATACATATATATATATATATATATATATATATATAACAACTTCTACAATTTATATATATATGTAACAACTATAGTAATATATATATATATATATATACAACAACAATAACAACAAATATATATATAACAACAATATATATATATATATATATATATATAGGTATATATATATGTATAACAACAACCTTAATATATATATATATATATATATATATATATATATATATCAACCAAAACATTAATCATCAATGGTAAGGATGAATGTATGAAGTGCAACATGCATGTGGTACCATCATCGTCAATAATTTTGCCAATTGGGCACATCGTCAATATTTGAGCCTTATCATCGTCAATAGCTCGAGGCCGAAGCCTTACATCGTCAATATATGCATATGTAATGCATGTGACTCATGAACAACCAGCAGATCATAATCATCACAACAACAACATCGTCCATATCATCATCATCATTAATTGGCCATTAGACCCATCGTCATTAACAACCTCATTATCATTTGGTCATTAGACCCATCGTCATTAACATCAACATGGCAACACAAGATTGGCGTCCAAAACCTATCAGAAAAATAACCATTTTTCACCTTAAAGTAGAATATACATATCGAGGACTGAATAATCTTCGCAACGCACTTTGAAGCACTTTGAAGCACTTTGAACAAAATAGGAATAATCTGCCTGGGCGCCTAGCAGGGAACAGCGGCACACAAAACTGGCGCTGCGCAGCAACACTGGCACCCAGGCCCCCCTGCGCCAACATACTGGCGCAACACAAAAACTGGCGCTGGGCAGCAACACTGGCGCCCAGGCGCCCCCCAGCGCCAACATCCTGGCGCAACACAAAAACTGGCGCTGGGCAGCAACACTGGCGCGCAGGCGCCCCCCTGCGCCAACATCCTGGCGCAACACAAAAACTGGCGCTGGGCAACAACACTGGCGCCCAGGCCTCCATGCGCCAACATCCTGGCGCAACACAAAAACTGGCGCTGGGCAGCAGCACTGGCGCCCAGGCGCCCCCCTGCGCTAACATACTGGCGCAACACAAAAACTGGCGCTGGGCAGCAACACTGGCGCCCAGGCGCCCAGCACAGACACAAACAACAACACAAACTAAGACACGCCTAGACACAGCAGCGACACAACAGGGATCCCGACGCCCAGCAGGTGGGGCCCAGCGCCAGAATGGCGCAACACGGAGGGGATCCCAGCGGCCAGCACCTAGACACGCCTAGGCACAGGCGCACAACAGCAACACAAAATGGCACCCTTGGCGCCTAGGATCCTCCTAATCCAATTTTTTTCTAAACCTTCATGCATTCACTCAACAACAATAATTTCAAACATCACATATTCATTTTAACATCATCAAATACACATTCTATCGAGCAATTAGCACGCATTCTAATTCTCACATACATCCAACAAGTCGCACTACTCATCAACAACCATCTAGCGAGCAACAAATCTTCATCAAGATATTCATACACGTCAGACAACATTGCAATTATAAGGAGAACGATATAGATCCTAAACCCCACATACATCCCATTATAAACCCTATTATAAGGTAAGACCCACCCTTACCTTAGATTTTCCGAAGATGATGAGACCTCTGCGAAAGCACCGAAGTAACCACAGCAACAGCTCCTTGCTCCTCTTCTCTCTTGGCCGATCGCACCTCTTCTCTCTTCTCACTCTCTTCGCAAACTTTCTTTCTCTCTTCTCTCTTCTCTCTTCTCTCTTTTGTGATTTCTTTCTTTCTTTTTCTCACTAACTGAGGCGCAACTCTCCTAACCCTTGCGCCTAGGAGCCTAAGTCAATGGGCTTGGGCTCTTGGGCCAATCTTACCGCTCCGTAATTACCGGATACTACTCCCTTCATTTAAAATAAAATAATATATTAATAACTTAATATAATAATAACAACGAAATACCTAAATAATTTAATTAGATAATTAGTTAAATTATTTGGGCGTTACAACTCACCCCCACTTAGAATATTTAGCTCTGGATAAGACTCCCGCATCTTACTCTCCAGTTCCCACGTCATACTCTCACCAGCAGCTCCCAACCAAACCACTTTTACCAATGCAATTTCCTTGCCTCTAAGAACCTTCACCTCTCTATCTTCAATCCGTGCAGGCATAGTCTCCACAGTGAGATTATCCCGTACCTCCACATCATCCATGTGAATCACATGAGATGGGTCTGGAACATACTTCCTCAACTGCGACACATGAAACACATCATGCAAATTCGAAAGATTAGGCGGTAAGGCCACCCGATAAGCAACAGTCCCAACCCTCTCGAAAATCTGGTATGGCCCAATAAAACGAGGAGACAACTTCTTAGACTTCAAAGCACGCCCAACACCAGTCACAGGGGTGACCCTCAAAAACACATGATCACCGGCTTGAAATTCCAAATCCTTCCTCCTCTTATCATGATAACTCTTTTGCCTACTTTGCGAAGCTTTCATTTTCTCACGGATCAACTTCACCTTCTCCGTGGTTTCTCGAACAATTTCAGGCCCGAGCACCACACTCTCTCCAGATTCGTACCAACATAAAGGAGTCCTACATCTCCGACCATACAGCGCCTCAAAAGGTTCCATCCCAATACTAGAATGATAACTATTATTATAGGTAAACTCAATTAATGGAAGATGAGAATCCCACGCAGCCCCATGCTCAAGAACACAAGCTCTCAACAAATCTTCTAACGACTCTCTCTGACTGACCATCAGTCTGTGGATGATACGCTGAGCTCAACCTCAACTTAGAACCCAACGCCTCATGCAAACTCTTCCAAAATTCAGAGGTGAATCTAGGATCTCTATCTGAAATAATACTCAAAGGAACTCCATGAAGTTTCACAATATCTCGGATATAAATCTCCGCCAACCTAGGCACCGAATAAGTGATGTTAATAGGAACAAAGTGAGACAACTTCGTTAGCCTATCAACAATCACCCAAATAGCATCATGCCCCTTCGCTGTATTAGGCAATCCAGTCACGAAATCCATAGAAATGCTATCCCACTTCCACTCCGGAATTTCCAATGGCTGCATCAGCCCTGCAGGCTTCTGATGCTCGACCTTTGACTTCTGACAAGTCAAACAGGCATATACAAACTGGGCTACATCCCTCTTCATCCCCGGCCACCAAAACAACTTCTTCAAATCTTGGTACATCTTCGTAGCCCCTGGATGGATACTCAACTTACTTCTATAACTCTCCTCAAGAATCACTTTCTTCATCTCTGCATCATCAGGAATACAAATCCTATCTCGGAATCTCAATATACCCTGGGAATCCATCCTGAAATCTCCGTCCTCAGCTAGATCATTCACAACCATCAGGTCTACTAGTTACACATCTGACTTCTGAGCCTCTCGGATACTACTCAAAAAGTCATTGACAATCTTCAACATTCCCAATCTAACACTCTGAGGTGTTACTTCACAAACTAAACTCAAGTCTCGGAATTGCTCAATCAGCTCCAACTCCTTAACCATCATTGCCGACATATGCAAGGTCTTTCGACTTAAAGCATCAGCCACGACATTAGCCTTGCCTGGGTGATAGTTCAAGCCGAAATCATAGTCCTTCAACAATTCTAACCAACGTCTCTGTCTCATATTCAACTCTTTCTGATCAAACAAGTACTTCAAGCTCTTATGGTCACTAAACACCTCAAACCTAGTACCATAAAGATAGTGCCTCCAGATCTTCCAATTGCAGCTAGCTCCAAATCATGCGTAGGGTAGTTTTTCTCATGGGTCCTCAACTGTCTAGACGCATAAGCTACTACCTTACCATCCTGCATAAGCACACCTCCCAAACCCATCTTGGAAGCATCACAATACACCACAAACGGTTGGTCCGGAACGGGCAAAGTCAAAATAGGAGACGTTGCAACCTCTTCTTCAACTCATTGAAGCTCTCCTCACACTGAGCATCCCAAACAAAAGCCTTTCCCTTACAAGTCAACTGAGTCAACGGAAGGGCTAGCTTAGAGAAACCTTCGATGAACCTTCTATAATAACCAGCCAACCCCAAAAAGCTTCTAATCTCAGTAGCTGACTTTGGGCTCTCCCATTGCAACACAGCATCTACCTTGGCCGGATCCACAGCAATACCACTACCCGAAATAACATGCCCAAGGAAACTCACCTCATTCAGCCAGAACTCACATTTAGACAACTTCGCATACAGCTTCTTTTCTTTCGACACTTCCAGCACTACTCTCAAATGCTCCACATGTTCTTCTTCTGTCCAAGAATACACCAGAATATCATTAATAAACACCACCACGAACCGATCCAAGTAAGTATGGAAAATACGATTCATGTATTCCATAAATACTCCCGGCGCGTTGGTAACACCAAACGGCATCACAGAATACTCATAGTGCCCATATCTAGTTCTGAAGGCCGTCTTCTGAATATCTTCGTCTTTCACCTTAATTTGATGATAACCCGAACGCAGATCATTCTTGCTAAACACCTTAGCACCCACCAACTGGTCCATCAAATCATCAATCCTCGGAAGCGGATACTTATTCTTAATTGTCACTTTGTTCAACTACCTATAATCAACACAGAGTCTCATACTCCCGTCCTTCTTCTTTACCAACAACACAGGAGCTCCCCACGGTGACACACTCGGCCTTACGAACTTCTTTTCAAGCAGGTCCTCAAGTTGCTTCTTCAATTCAGACAATTCAGATGCAGACATCCTGTATGGTGCCATAGAAACAGGTCTGGTACCAGGTACAAGATCAATAGAAAATTCAACTTCCCTCTCCGGCGGAACACTCGGGATCTCATCAGGGAACACTTCGGGAAACTCACACACCACCTGCAATCCTTCAATAATGGCTTGACTCTCAACAGACAACGACGCCATCAAAGCAAACAGATTAACTTCCTCCTTCATTACCTTATGCAACTGACCAGCCGGCAACAAAACAGATTCTTCCTCTTCGGGAGAAGGGAAACTTACAGACTTACTAAAGAAATTAATATGAACATGGTTATCCACTAACCAGTCCATACCAAGAATAACATCCAACCCACCCAACGGCAAACAAATCAAATCAACAACGAAATCTCTGCCGAAGACCGACAGAGAGCACTTAGCACACACAAGAGAGGTAGTTACCGAACCCTTAGCTGGAGTATCGATAACCATCTCCCTCATCAAAGAAGACAATGCTAGACCCAATTTCTCAACACATATAGCAGCAATGAATGAATGCGTGGCACCGGTATCAACAATAGCAATCAAAGGGATACCATTAATAAAACATGTACCTCTTATCTCATTAGCCGCTTCTGATCCCGCGAGAGCAAACACCTTCCCACTGAACTTCTCTTTCTTCGGCTTAGGACACTTAGTACTAATGTGTCCACCCTCACCACAGTTGAAACAGAGAATATCTCTGCGCCCACACTCAGACGCCACATGACCCTCTTTGCCACAACGAAAACACATCCTCACCCCCGACTTGCATTCGTAGCTCTTATGATCCGGTTTACCACACTTAAAACACACAAGGTTGGCAGGAGCATCTCCCCCACTAGTCTTCTTACCATCAGTAGCTCTCTGTTTACCTTTACCAGCAGGAACCTCATATGGCTTATTACGGCTCTGAAACTTACCCCTCTGCTCCCTCATAACCTTAGAGTGAGCACCACTGTCTTCTTCAAAAATCCTACAACTGTCAATCAAATCCGAGAACACACGAATCTTCTGGTACCCAATTGCCTTCTTAATATCATCCCTCAACCCATTCTCAAATTTGATGCACTTGGAGAACTCAGAGTTAGCATCAGCGTAATGTGGATAAAATTTGGCCAATTCAGTGAACTTGGCAGCAGATTCTGTCACAGACATATTTCCTTGCTTCAGCTCAAGGAACTCAATCTCCTTCTTTCCCCTGACATCTTCTGGAAAATACTTTCTTAAGAATTCTCTGCGGAATACAGTCCAAGTAATTTCTTCATTAGCAGTCTCTAACCTCTGCCTAACTTCCAACCACCAGTCATCAGCTTCTTCTGCCAGCATATGTGTACCATACCTGACCTTCTGAGCTTCAGTACAATTCATAACACGGAAAATCCTTTCCACTTCCTTCAACCACGCAAGAGCACCATCAGGGTCATACTTGCCCTTAAAAGTAGGCGGCTTCTCCCTCTGAAAGGTAGCCAGACTGCGAGTCCCAGCATTTTCACCATCATTCTGCTGGTTCCCAACAGCCTGCGCCATAGCTTGCAAGGCAGCAGCAAGAGCAGCGTCGTTCCTTCCAGCCATTTCAACTTACACTGCTGCATAAACAATAATTCAGAACTAATCTAGCAATACTTGCTAGTCAAAGACACTAAGACTGGACAACTTGGCCGGACAGACCGAACTGCTCTGATACCACTAATGTAACACCCCATTTCTACCCGGCAATTTAAAATAAAAATATCAGAGTATAAAAATTATTTTTCAATTCATCCAAACGGGATGCTACATTTACTTCAACATCAACATACACAAATTTATGATAAATTCATCATTTTCAAAAAAAAAAACATAATACACAGCTCCTCAATAAATGGGGCAAACCCTCAAGTAACTCAAAAGTCTACAAAGAATGGTTCATCATCACGCAGCGGAATAAAAAGAAATAGTTTCTTAACATTATTGTAACAACATCGACACAACATCCAACAGTGTCACATAAAATAAGACTAAAATAACTAATATTCGCCCCCAGGTGCTACGTATCAGAGCAAGACCGACTCGAGGAATGAAGGGTTAAAAGCCTTCACGTAGGGTTAAGAGCAATAAAGCTTATAACAAGCAATATATATATATATATATATATATATATATATATATATATATATATATCAACCAAAACATTAATCATCAATGGTAAGGATGAATGTATGAAGTGCAACATGCATGTGGTACCATCATCGTCAATAATTTTGCCAACTGGGCACATCGTCAATATTTGAACCTTATCATCGTCAATAGCTCGAGGCCGAAGCCTTACATCGTCAATATCTGCATATGTAATGCATGTGACTCATGAACAACCAGCAGATCATAATCATCACAACAACAACATCATCCATGTCATCATCATTAATTGGCCATTAGACCCATCGTCATTAACAACCTCATTATCATTTGGTCATTAGACCCATCGTCATTAACATCAACATGGCAACACAAGATTGGCGTCCAGAAACAATCAGAAAAATAATCATTTTTCACCTTAAAGTAGAATATACATATAGAGGACTGAAAAAGCTTCGCAACGCACTTTGAAGCACTTAAAACGGACACCCGAGTAAAAAGATATGTCAAAAACAAAATAGGAACAAAACTGAGACACATGCTGAAAATGGCACCCAGGCACTGGGCGCCTAGCAGGGAACAACGGCACACAAAACTGGCGCTGGGCAGCAACACTGGCACCCAGGTGCCCCCCCTGCGCCAACATACTGGCGCAACACAAAAACTGGCGCTGGGCAGCAACACTGGCGCCCAGGCGCCCCCCTGCGCCAACATCCTGGCACAACACAAAAACTGGCGCTGGGCAGCAACACTGGCGCGCAGGCGCCCCCCTGCGCCAACATCCTGGCGCAACACAAAAACTGGCGCTGGGCAGCAACACTGGTGCCCAGGCGCCCACCTGCGCCAACATCCTGGCGCAACACAAAAACTGGCGCTGGGCAGCAACACTGGCGCCCAGGCGCCCAGCACAGACACAAACAGCAACACAAACTAAGACACGCCTAGACACAGCAGCGACACAATAGGGATCCCGGCGCCCAGCAGGTGGCGCCCAGCGCCAGAATGGCGCAACCCGCAGGGGATCCCAGCGCCCAGCACCTAGACACGCCTAGGCACAGGCGCACAACAGCAACACAAAATGGCGCCCTTGGCGCCTAGGGTTCTCCTAATCCAATTTTTTTCTAAACCTTCATGCATTTACTCAACAACAATAATTTCAAACATCACATATTCATTTTAACATCATCAAATACACATTCTATCGAGCAATTAGCACGCCTTCTAATTCTCACATACATCCAACAAGTCGCACTACTCATCAACAACCATCTAGCGAGCAACAAATCTTCATCAAGATATTCATACACGTCAGACAACAATGCAATCATAAGGAGAACGATATAGATCCTAAACCCCACATACATCCCATTATAAACCCTATTATAAGGTAAGACCCACCCTTACCTTAGATTTTCCAAAGATGATGAGACCTCTACGAAAGCACCGAAGTAACCACAGCAACAGCTCCTTGCTCCTCTTCTCTCTTGGCCGATCGCACCTCTTCTCTCTTCTCACTCTCTTCGCAAACTTTCTTTCTCTCTTCTCCCTTCTCTCTTTTGCGATTTCTTTCTTTCTTTTTCTCACCAAATGAGGCGCAACTCTCCTAACCCTTGCGCCTGGGAGCCTAAGTCAATGGGCTTGGGCTCTTGGGCCAATCTTACCGCTCCGTAATTACCGGATACTACTCCCTTCATTTAAAATAAAATAAAATATTAATAACTTAATATAATAATAACAACGAAATACCTAAATAATTTAATTAAATAATTAACTAAATTATTTGGGCGTTACACACTCTATGAGAGTTTATGACATGGTGCTCGTGCCTTGAAAGAACTTCAGCCAGAAGAGAAGTACTGGGTCCGGGACCAATTTGGTTGTTTCAATTGTGGCTTCTGGCCACTTTTGAGTCGAAATGACAGATGTATGTCCCCGACAACTATACTGACATGGTCGAAGATAGGGGTGTCGAAGGCGAAAGACTTGTTGTTCTAAAACCCAGAGAGATAGCAGTATCTAACCAAGATCTGTTTTCTCAATCATTCAACATGCTCATGAATTGCGCGGATTTCACCCCTTCGATGGCACCCTTTGTCAGGAGGACTCATGGACCAGAGTGGTTCAAAAGAGAGTTTCCTGCGGCCACTCTCGTCGATGAAGAAGACACCAACCAGGTTTGGGAGGCCTTTTTGACTCCCAAGTTTCTGTCAGCTAGAATTTCCCCTGGGAAAACTGCAGCATTATTTGGCACCTACTCTTATCACCCCGGCCTGGTTGCGAGGAAATTTGGGCTATGCCAGCTCCGACCTAGTCCCTTTTTCAGGTCTAAGAAAGAAATAGTGCTTCCAGGAAATGAGGAAGAATGGAAAGAGTGCCTTAACTGGTTTCCCCAAGGCTCTTTTACTCTCGACCCCATTCATTTTGAACCATTATTCTCTTTCACAAAGGAGTTTTTTAAATGGTGGAAAGAGTATTTCACTAGAAAATTTATTGGTGTCGAAGAGGCCACCCTGCTGTCATTTAATATGACACTTTTAAAACTACCAAGCTCAGGGATCAATTCACCAGTTTTAAGTTTGAATTCAGTATTAGTGAATTTCTCCCACTGAGATCCTTCTATTGCTACTCTTTCTTTGATTTTAGTCATTTGCTTCTTTCCATAAGTCTCTAGTTTTACTTCAAATGCATTACCAGTGTACGTGAGATCATAGTGCTTATTGATTCTAGAAATAACAGGGTGCAATTAGAGCATAGGGGGCAAATCGAAAGGTACACACATTCAAGAAATTCAAGCATTTCAAAAATACTTTGAAACTGTGTATGATCCAAATAAACTTAGTCGAACTATTTCTCAAGCTGCAAGAGTTTTAAAAGCAAAATATATCGAAAGAATTCCAACAATGTTTGTTCCCTCTGATGTAACTGATAGATATTCTTTTGCTTTGGCACGAAACAAACTCAAATTTCCGCCTTTGCCAACCAGTAACCTGGCTTTGGCATTTTGACCACCACTCCCACCATGGTTTATCTGTGGTTCGATTGGGGCACTTTACAATTTTCTTTTGAATAAAACAGCTGAGAAAATAGTTCCGACTAAGTGTACCTTATACACATTTGAAGGTCATCTTCATTTGGACATTCGACATGTTTGAGTCACATCTATTATCAGAGAAGGTGATGTATAAGACTCTTAGAAAAATTTAATCTTCCTTCCATGTATGATTTGTATTTACACGTTTGTCCAATATTTGTAGTTGTTCCTATCGCATCTGTTTCGACAGATGACGCAACAACAAAGGCGACGAAGAAGGAGAGTATTGAGGCTTTGTCGAGGAAGGAAAAACCTCTTCAAGAAGAAAAACAAAAAGTAAGTGTCTTTTTGCTTTCTCTTTGCATCACCTTATTATACTCGTTGACTGATTAACCCTCTATGATGAATGGTACGGTAGGGAAATGGCAATGTGATGCATATGATGAAAAAAATGATCTTATTTTATGATAATTTTTTGTATGATGAATGAAAGGAATGATGTCGTCTCGTATGCATGCAAATGAAGGAAGCATGAAATTTTTTTTGAGTGATTTTAATTTTGGAGAAAAACTAACCAGATTGATAGAGAGGGTAAGTATAGTGCCCCTGTGTCCTAGGTGGGTCATGTCTAAATTGGGATTTTCAACATGATCTAGGGTCACTTATGTGATCAATCTCTCAGTGGCTCTATTCACTTCCTCACAAAGGTCTCCAGAGCTAAAATCCCCTTCATGATATGATCCACAACGATAGCGAGCTACCTGGTGTGGGATACCATGAAAGAGCGTACTCTGGTTGAGATTTTCATGAGAGTCAGACAGATGAAATCCAGAATGACTGTCACTAATAATCTCCACTCGTCCTAGTTATTTGCAGACCCGGGTGTAGGGCCCCACTCAAAAGTGTGTGCAAAAGTGTAGGTGAGGTGTGTGATGAGGGCAAAATACCTAACCTAACCAAGCTGAAAAAGATATACAACAAGAATAACAAAAGGGTCGTCTACCCTAAAGTTCAATAATATGAAAAAATGCTAATAAATAAAATAAGCATAAGGGTAAAAACAAAATATAAAGCTAATAAAACTTACACATTTAGTTAATTAGGCTTGACTCTCTTAATATGTCCCCAGTGAAGTCGCCAGCTGTAGCGACCGAAAAATCCGGAGGAGGGATTCTTCGAAGTTCTTGAATGAAGCCGCCACCAAAGTTTTAGTTTAAGGGCAAACATTGGAAAATCCCTATTGAGTGGATAAAGGGGTCTTGCGGACCAGATTTAGGCTCGGGAGTCGTTTATGCGTAGGGAAGGTATTAGCACCCTACGACATCCTTCCTAAGGAAGGTTACCTTTTAACTAAATGTGTAAGCGTTTATTAATTCAGAAATAATGTTTTTACCCTAATAATAATAATAAAAAAAAAAACTCGGTAAACGGTTAGTTATTTTTATACTTTTTGAGAAAAATGAGAGAAATGAATTTAAAGGGAAAAAAAGGTTTTTTATTAGTGCAATTGACAGAGGTCGGCCGCCCTCTGGTCCTACGTATCTCCTGGTAGAGAATCAAATCACACGTAGTTCTTGGGTTATCTTTGAAAATCAGGACAAAACAAAGATTTTTTAAGAGTGTGCTTGACGGGACAGGACCCCGCTCCTACGTACCCTCACTGGAAGAGGGATCAAAGCTACGTAGTTCTCGGTAGAAAATATTTGTGTGTTGGTGTTTTTTATTATTTGAAAGTTTTTGAAATTGGAGGGCATTCATAATGACCAAACAGATAAATCCAGAGTGGTCACCACTAATGGCCTATTTGAGATGTAAGGTGTTCGCAATATTCAAACGAGTTAAACCCAGAGTGAGCATTGCAAATAATTGATTTGGGATTGAGTTTTTGATTATTTGTAAATGTTTGTTTGAAAACATTATCTAAAAAAAAGTTAAGAGTGAAAGGATAACAATAATGTATTCAAATAAAAGGGTGAGTCATAGGAGGGGATATTAAATCTGAAAAAGAGGTGTTAGTAACAAAGTTTGATAGAGTAATAGACATTTGATCATTAAAAGATAAATAAGGACAATAATAATACTAATAATAATAATAATAATAATAATAACAAAGATAGAATAACAAAAAAAACAAAAAAGCCATAAAATGGGGAGAGTGGTCAATGCTCTCGCTGATATGGGGGTTTTAAACACTTTTTTATCAATTATTATTTATGAATAAAATAAAATAAATAGAAAATATATAAATGGCAAAGTGAAAACAACAGGGATTGAAACCCTGAAATCATCAGCCCCATCTCACTTTCATGAGAAAGAAAAGAAGCTTGAGAGAAGAAAAGAAAGAGAAAGAGAAAGAGAAGAGAAAGAAGAAGATCTACACAGAGAGAGAGAGAAACGAAACTGAAGGGGAGAGAGTTGTGAGCGCAGGAGAGAATGGTTGGTGCGGCAGCGGGGTGGCTGTTTACGGCGGCTCCGGCGGCTCCGGCGGAGGTGGCGAGGGGTGGTGATGGTGGTCGTTTAAGAGGTGGGCATGGTTCGGTTCTTCTCCTCTTTTGATTGTCCGGTGGTAGTGGTTGTGAAAAAAAAGGAGGGAGCGAGAGAGGTTGTTGTTGTGTGGTGTTGGTGGTAGTTTCTCATTTTATTTTCCTTGTCCCCTCTCCTCTGTGTTTGTTTCTTCTGTGTTTCTCCCCAACTCCCTTTTCTCTTTTTTTTGCTTCTTCTTTGTTTTCCTTCCCCTCCGTGTGTGTTGGTGACTTGTGGTTAATTAATTTTTGCTTTCTTGCTACAGTGCCCTCACGGTTCCTCGTTACAATAACAGTGCTCCCCCCTTGCTTGCTGTCTGTTAGTTGGTTTAAATAGAGGAGGTAAACTAATGAGACAATAATTTTTGGTTATGCTTTTTCAGACTAGTGGAGCAGCAGCAGGGCAGTGGTGTTGGTGCTGCAAGGCCTGAAATGTTTTTGCCTAAAATGTAAAAAGCCAAGGGACAAGATAAAAGAGCTTGAGATTGTAGCTAAAAATATTTTTCCTTTCCCACCAACAGCTAGGGGGAGCGCTGTATCCCTTTCTTTTAATCCATTTTTTTTAATTTTTTGTACTACTTTGTATTTATTTATTTTTGTCTTCTTCATGTAGCAAAGTTGACTTCCCCTTTTTTGGTACTGCTTAATTAATTTTTTTGTTTGCATATGTAACCAATTAAATAAAAAGGACAGCTGAGTTTAATTTATTATTACTATTTATATTTTTTTTTGTGATAATAAAAGCGGTAAAATAACGCGCACCGACGCAACTACTTACACACGACTCACAACCAACGCGCGTTCGCGTTATTTATTATTATTTTTATTATTTATTTTTTTTTCGGACTCTTTTTTATGAAAGTAACGAGCGCCAAACAAAATCGTTGCACGAGAGTGCCAAATACCCCGCATTTAGAACGATATACGAAGCGATAAGATTTTTGGGATTTTCCAATTAGTCGGACAAAATTGGGGTATGACAGCTGCCCCTCTTTATTTATATTTTACTAGGAAGTATGAAGAGTTTCCAAATTTCTCGAGTAAAATAGAAATAAAGATAAAAAGACACTAATTTTGTCAAGACTATTTTTTATTTTATTTTATTTTATAATTTTTTTTTTAGAAATTCTTGAAAAATTGGGTTGACATATAACAAAAGTAAATAAGGATCACCGGGGATCTGAAGGAGCGCTGGGCTCTGATGGTCTAATTCGCAGTCGATGCTTGGCGCATTGATTGGAGTTAAACTGAAGGACCGACGAGGTCTGAAGGGCATGCCTAAGCCTGATGGACCAATGGGTCTGATGGAGCGCAAACTAGCAACGGTACTAGTAAAACGGTCTGCTTGGGGGGTGGCCTTTTTCGAGCGGCCATGGGTGGCAAGGTCAGGTCATTGACCTGATTTTCCCACCTCGAAGGACGTCCACTGTGTTTTTTTAGGCGGACACAGCTAGTCTGAAGGGCCTGGGGCCGGATGATCCGTCGGTTGCTCGATAACGCGACGTGCGATCTGGATTGAAGGACCATTGATGGTCTGAAGGAGCGCTTGGGCTCTGAGGGACCGCTGGGGGTCTGGAGGAGTATTGAGATTCTGGATTGTGGTATGAGACCAGCGATTGGAGCACTGACTTTGAGGGAACAAACTATTGGGATTGGTACATGGCGTACTTGCCTTGAACATACCTAATGAATGCATTCACCTGAGACGGGAAAAGCTATCTATATTTGGCATGTCTAAAAATGCAATGAATGATGTATGCGTGCAATATAGGTATGTGAAATGGTAGGTATCCGATGGGATGAATGAAATGTGGCAGATGCTGTGAGTTGAAGTTGATGGGACATGGAGGTTGACGAACAACGTGTGTGAATGCAGATAAAGTAGGAATGTGGTCGTGCTGACTAATGATGGATGTAATGAAATGAGCAATTTTTCCTCTTTTTGTTTTTTTTTTCACTTTTTTCTTGGTATATGAGTGTATGAAATGCAAAGTGTGAATGGGATGCAAATGTAATGCTTTGACGCGAATGTCATGCATGGTACACAGATATGATTAGTAATGTAAAAAAAACTCTTTTTTGGGGGCAACGATGAGACCGGCATTCAGCACATCTATCGAAGCAAACAATGTTATGCATGTGACGAACGTGCAATGATTGACATCTGGTGGGGATGATGAATGAAATGGGTATGTCATTGGTGTTGAACCTGAAGGAACGAGAAAGTTGACAAACGATGTACGAGATGTGAATGTGACTGTAGTGATTAGTGTGTGATGATGAATGTAATGGGTGGATTTTTCTTTTGCTTTTTCTTATTTATTTTGCTTCTTTTCCTGATGCATGCAATGCGAATGTGAATATGATGCGAATGTAATACTTTGATGCGAATGCTATGGTGAATAAAGGAAACAAATGATATGATTGGTGATGTAGAGAGCTTTGGCTACGATGAGACCGGTACTTGGCACGTCTATCGAAGCAAAAAAGTGTTATAGGTATGCAATGTGATGAATGTGCAATGCGAAAGTAAATGGACTACAAAAAGGCCGTGAATTGTGGGTGCTGGAGTTGGTCGGGAACAAAAACCGATGAGTTGTGTATGCGCATGCCGATAACATGTGAATGCAAATGTACTGTTGATTGCATGATGGAATGATCTATGCTTTGGTGGGAGTAACGGGTGCAATGTGGATGATTTTTGCCTTTTTGGTTTTCTCTTGTTTTGCCCCTTTTCATGAATAAATGAATAAATGAATGAGTGAATGAATGAATGAATGAATGAACGTGCACACATAATGCTTAGATGGAGGATTGTGGTAGCCGCATGAGTTGATGTTGTATGGTGCAATGATTGGATGTTTGTTGGGATGTGGGAGGTTTTTTCTTCTTTTTTTTTGTCTTTTCGCTTTATTGTCTTTTTGGTATTTGATGAATGCATTAAATGAGAATGCGAATATGATAGATATGTAATATTTTGATGCAAACGCCATGGTGAATAAAGGGAAGTGCGTGAATGCATGGTGCGATGCTATGATATGATTGATGCAGACAGACTTTGGGTAATAATGAGACCGACATTCGGCTTTTTATTGAAGCGATACATGTTTTGCGTGGCTATGCATGCCCGCATACGCAATGTGTAATGCACAAGAAGCAAAATTGTGTAAGCAAAACAAGTGGAATGTGAATGCATGTACAATACTTGTATGAAAGAGTTGTGATGGGTAGATCAGATGCATGATTTAATTTTAGAATAATGAGGATATGTATAATGCATGATTTGTTGGTAACAACACTTTTTTTGTAATGATACAAGAATGTTTGATGTGAAACGAAACTTTTGATGCTGGAAACAGAGAGCTGAACATTTGAATTGATCGTTCCTTGGAAGAAAGATTTGTGATAGCTTGGACTTGAACTCTGGTAAGCTCAAGATTGCCATTTTGAAAAAATGCGGCTTGTGGCAATTTATTAGTGCCTTTTTTTAGAGATTGAGATATGTATTTGCAGGCTTGTTCAAATGAGTTCTCATTTGGTTATGATGACCCATGATGGCTAAGCTTTTAAGACTAAGATGATATCTTAGAGGGATTGTCATTAACATGTGTTTCTCTCTTTGAAGCATTTGTTTAATAAATATGAAAAACAATGGGAATGCAAATGAATGTGTCTGTTGACTTAGGGTTCAAGAAATGCAGGGTATAGTCAAGTGTGACACATGAGTGGAGTGGAGGATGAGGTTTATTGGCTCAAACTTATGAGAGATAAGCTTGCCCCAAGGTAAAAATGTTTGACTGCCCCAATTTTGACTTCAAATAGTGGGGAGTGAAACAGTCTGCCTTTGTCTAGGGAGGACAATGACAACTAAGGATATAGACTGGTTGAGGGATTGGGAACTATGCAGGTATTGGGGTGACGCGTGGCTAGGAATGGATGGAATGGGAGGCAGAAGGATTCTTTCGGGCCGAGGGATATGAAGCCCCGGTCTACAAGAGGACAAGGTTGCCCCAATCCATGAAAGGTGAAGATTGCCCCATCCGAGTGGGATTGTGACAGGGTGTAAAGTTAGAATGTAGTATATGAACGGGATGAAAGATGAGGGTATTTTGGGGATGCTAAAAAAAATCTCCCTGAGTTTGAGTGGAATGGGAGGTGAGGTATTGCCCCATTTTGATATGATAAGTCGAGTAACTGCCTTAGTAGGGATTTGTGGTTTTCCTTGGGAAGGATTCCACAAACTAAGACAGTCGAGAGTTTTTGGTTTGATGAAAATCCACTTTGTTGATGATCACTGTTATCTTCTCTTGATGAACTTCGAGCGTGCAAGCCCTTTTAAGTTTTTTCCTTTTTTTCCTATTTTTTTTTTGTAATAATATTTTTCTCTTTGTTTTTTTTCTTTGAGCAAATAAATTAATCTGATTATTTTGTCCTAGAGTATAAGCTTTGAGAAAAATGGAAGCAAGCAATCACTGATCGGAATAGGCCTTTGGATTGTAATATGGCCAGTGGTTAATGATTCATGAAGGAAATGATTACTTTGCTCCTGAGAGTGTTCGGGGTTGGTTGAGACAAAGAATCTTTTATGTGCTTCATGGTAGAATCTTTTATGGGATTGATCCTTGTCTAAGGTGTTTGAAAGATTTTTGATTTTTTGGCTCGAAGTGGATAGTAAAGGGCATTTCTCTTTTTTTGGATTTTTGGATATAGGAAAATGGCCAAACTCCGATTCAAATCATGATTGCTTATTTTCTTGAAATTGCAACTATGGGACAAAACTTCATTTTAATATATTTGCTTTTCTTTATTTATTATTTTTTTTGCCCTAATTTTTGCTTAGATTGCTCTTGTGAGTTTTCAACCTAACGGGCTTTTCTTTTTTGGATTTCTTTTGTTTTTTTTTTTACTCAAAGGACTTGCACGAGTGTTTAGAATGCTAGCAGAAAATCTTAGTGATCATTACTCTGCCCCAGTATGAAACCCTGAAATCATCAGCCCCATCTCACTTTCATGAGAAAGAAAAGAAGCTTGAGAGAAGAAAAGAAAGAGAAAGAGAAAGAGAAGAGAAAGAAGAAGATCTACACAGAGAGAGAGAGAGAAACGAAACTGAAGGGGAGAGAGTTGTGAGCGCAGGAGAGAATGGTTGGTGCGGCAGCGGGGTGGCTGTTTACGGCGGCTCCGGCGGCTCCGGCGGAGGTGGCGAGGGGTGGTGATGGTGGTCGTTTAGGAGGTGGGCATGGTTCGGTTCTTCTCCTCTTTTGATTGTCCGGTGGTAGTGGTTGTGAAAAAAAAGGAGGGAGCGAGAGAGGTTGTTGTTGTGTGGTGTTGGTGGTAGTTTCTCATTTTATTTTCCTTGTCCCCTCTCCTCTGTGTTTGTTTCTTCTGTGTTTCTCCCCAACTCCCTTTTCTCTTTTTTTTGCTTCTTCTTTGTTTTCCTTCCCCTCCGTGTGTGTTGGTGACTTGTGGTTAATTAATTTTTGCTTTCTTGCTACAGTGCCCTCACGGTTCCTCGTTACAATAACAGTGCTCCCCCCTTGCTTGTTGTCTGTTAGTTGGTTTAAATAGAGGAGGTAAACTAATGAGACAATAATTTTTGGTTATGCTTTTTCAGACTAGTGGAGCAGCAGCAGGGCAGTGGTGTTGGTGCTGCAAGGCCTGAAATGTTTTTGCCTAAAATATAAAAAGCCAAGGGACAAGATAAAAGAGCTTGAGATTGTAGCTAAAAATATTTTTCCTTTCCCACCAACAGCTATGGGGAGCGCTGTATCCCTTTCTTTTAATCCATTTTTTTTTATTTTTTGTACTACTTTGTATTTATTTATTTTTGTCTTCTTCATGTAGCAAAGTTGACTTCCCCTTTTTTGGTACTGCTTAATTAATTTTTTTGTTTGCATATGTAACCAATTAAATAAAAAGGACAGCTGAGTTTAATTTATTATTACTATTTATATTTTTTTTGTGATAATAAAAGCGGTAAAATAACGCGCACCGACGCAACTACTTACACACGACTCACAACCAACGCGCGTTCGCGTTATTTATTATTATTTTTATTATTTATTTTTTTTTCGGACTCTTTTTTATGAAAGTAACGAGCGCCAAACAAAATCGTTGCACGAGAGTGCCAAATACCCCGCATTTAGAACGATATACGAAGCGATAAGATTTTTGGGATTTTCCAATTAGTCGGACAAAATTGGGGTATGACATTACCGCTCCGTAATTACCGGATACTACTCCCTTCATTTAAAATAAAATAAAATATTAATAACTTAATATAATAATAACAACGAAATACCTAAATAATTTAATTAAATAATTAATTAAATTATTTGGGCGTTACACACTCTATGAGAGTTTATGACATGGTGCTCGTGCCTTGAAAGAACTTCAGCCAGAAGAGAAGTACTTGGTCCGGGACCAATTTGGTTGTTTCAATTGTGGCTTCTGGCCACTTTTGAGTGGAAATGACAGATGTATGTCCCCGACGACTATACTGACATGGTCGAAGATAGGGGTGTCGAAGGCGAAAGAATTGTTGTTCTAAAACCCAGAGAGATAGCAGTATCTAACCAAGATCTGTTTTCTCAATCATTCGACATGCTCATGAATTGCGCGGATTTCACCCCTTCGATGGCACCCTTTGTCAGGAGGACTCATGGACCAGAGTGGTTCAAAAGAGAGTTTCCTGCGGCCACTCTCGTCGATGAAGAAGACACCAACCAGGTTTGGGAGGCCTTTTTGACTCCCAAGTTTCTGTCAGCTAGAATTTCCCCTGGGAAAACTGCAGCATTATTTGGCACCTACTCTTATCACCCCGGCCTGGTTGCGAGGAAATTTGGGCTATGCCAGCTCCGACCTAGTCCCTTTTTCAGGTCTAAGAAAGAAATAGTGCTTCCAGGAAATGAGGAAGAATGGAAAGAGTGCCTTAACTGGTTTCCCCAAGGCTCTTTTACTCTCGACCCCATTCATTTTGAACCATTATTCTCTTGCACAAAGAAGTTTTTTAAATGGTGGAAAGAGTATTTCACTAGAAAATTTATTGGTGTCGAAGAGGCCACCCTGCTGTCACTTAATATGACACTTTTAAAACTACCAAGCTCAGGGATCAATTCACCAGTTTTAAGTTTGAATTCAGTATTAGTGAATTTCTCCCACTGAGATCCTTCTATTGCTACTCTTTCTTTGATTTTAGTCATTTGCTTCTTTCCATAAGTCTCTAGTTTTACTTCAAATGCATTACCAGTGTACGTGAGATCATAGTGCTTATTGATTCTAGAAATAACAGGGTGCAATTAGAGCGTAGGGGGCAAATCGAAAGGTACACACATTCAAGAAATTCAAGCATTTCAAAAATACTTTGAAACTGTGTATGATCCAAATAAACTTAGTCGAACTATTTCTCAAGCTGCAAGAGTTTTAAAAGCAAAATATATCGAAAGAATTCCAACAATGTTTGTTCCCTCTAATGTAACTGATAGATATTCTTTTGCTTTGGCACGAAACAAACTCAAATTTCCGCCTTTGCCAACCAGTAACCTGGCTTTGGCATTTTGACCACCACTCCCACCATGGTTTATCTGTGGTTCGATTGGGGCACTTTACAATTTTCTTTCGAATAAAATAGCTGAGAAAATAGTTCCGACTAAGTGTACCTTATACACATTTGAAGGTCATCTTCATTTGGACATTCGACATGTTCGAGTCACATCTATTATCAGAGAAGGTGATGTATAAGACTCTTAGAAAAATTTAATCTTCCTTCCATGTATGATTTGTATTTACACGTTTGTCCAATATTTGTAGTTGTTCCTATCGCATCTGTTTCGACAGATGACGCAACAACAAAGGCGACGAAGAAGGAGAGTATTGAGGCTTTGTCGAGGAAGGAAAAACCTCTTCAAGAAGAAAAACAAAAAGTAAGTGTCTTTTCGCTTTCTCTTTGCATCACCTTATTATACTCGTTGACTGATTAACCCTCTATTTTGCAAAGTCGAAAAAGACCCAGTAGCTCAATAGCTACCACTCCCAAGAAAACAAAAAGGGCCAGCACAATAGTCGTGAGTGACTCAGAGGTCGAGACTCTTAACCTCTTGCTTATTTATGTTTATACTTTCTCTTTCTTGCTTATGTTTATACAAGTGCTGCATTTTCAGTCTGATGAGCCATTGACCAGAGCCAAACCTGTCGAGATTTCTCCTTCTGAGATAGAGAGAGAGAAGAAAAAGAAAAACTCTCAAGATGTCTCCAGGGTTTTTCCCCAACAAGCCTCTATCGAAAGGCAACGGAAAAAGGGGGAAAGTGTGCCCAAAGAAAGAACTCCAATCATTTCAGAGAAAGCGCCAAAGAAGCTTCTCAAAAATCCTGAGAGTGCACACTCTCGTGTCGAAGACAACATATCTCAGGTAATTGATCGAATTTTATCTCTGTTTTAAGAGTTTTATCTTTCTTTGGCGAAACTCCCTCAGCTTCATTATCAGGAAAATGAAGCCCTTACCCTCGAGGCTCAAATAAGGCAAGCTACGCCTACTTCTACTCATTCTCCTTCGAAGGTACCAGCTACTGGAAAGGGTGTTGAAGCAGAAAGGCCGAATCAAAACCAGCCTATTGACGTTGTCGAAGATACACCAATGGTTGAAAAAACTGTTCCTGCTGAAGTTGTAAAAGAAGTTTCTGACCATGCCCAAGAGCGAGATGCCATGGATGTTGATGAAGATCATGATGTTGGACAAGGTTGAGTTGAAGTCAGCATATCCTCCTCCCCAAACTTAGAGGAACAAGAAGACGATGAAGAAGGGAACGACGACGAAAACAACAATGAGGATGAGGAAGAATAGGGGAAAGGTCCTTTTGAGCAAGAGTATGAATCCCCTGGGGCAGCCAATCCCCCATTTTTTGTACCCTCGACAAACACCACCTTGAGCCCAAAAGAATTGTCAGATCTAAAAAGTAGAAACCCCCTTGAAGCTTTTAGGCTAATGGTGGGTAGCCTATCTTCGACAGAAAGCAAGCCAAGTGCTTCGACTGCTTCTGTTGGTGATACCTCTGGAGGCTCTAAAGAGGACCTGCTTCGAGAGCTTCGAGCAACCCTCTTTGAGGAATATTTGTTCAAGGCAATCGAGGAAGATCACATGATCACCTCCAAAATCAAAGCTTTTCTCAACAAACTTAACACTTCTGGATCCAGCGAATCTCTTATAGGCTTCATAGTTGAATTTGAGCCTTTGCTGGATCAGATTTCAAGAGATATAAAAAAGAGAAAGAGCATCGTTGCGAATAAAGAGCGTGAGATTGAGCTCCTACAGGAGGAAAGTGTAGCAGTCGAAGCATCAGATAACAAGATTTCATCCCTGGAACTTCAGGCATCAATTGATAACATGGAAATAGCTGAATGTGATGCTATCATTTCGAAGTATCAGGAACAAATCAAGGATTTGCAGTCGAAGATTATGGTAGCAGAAAATAAGAAAGCTTCTATTCAACAGAAATCTTCAGTTCCTTTGGAAACTGCACTTCAATCTGAAGCAACTTTGGCAATTGAGCAATTAGAGACGGTTAAGAAACATGATGAAGCAATTCAGAGGTTTACTGAAGATGAAGCCCTCCTTAATACCAGATTAAAGCATGCTAAAACTGACTATGAGAGACTTAAAACTACTTTTGTAATTTAAGCTTCGACTTCTTTTGTTTCTGAAGCTTACTTTGTATTCTGACAATACTTTTTAGCACTCGAATTTCAATGTGCCATGTTTAAATTTCCTCATTATTTCTCAGTCTTGCGTTATTTTAATTTCTTGCAACATTGGCTTATATCTTTTTAAGTATTTACCATTTATACGCCACCGTTTGAAAAGACTTGTAAAATTTTACCTAAGGCCCTATCTTTTTTGTCCATAGGTAAGATAACTTTCCACACTAAGTCTCCTAGGGCAAAAAATTTTGATTTAACCTTTTTGTTATAGGCTTTAGCTACTCTTTCTTTCTGCCTTGTAAGGACATCTAATGCAAACAACCTCTCTTCATCTAAATCAACCAACTCATCTAAAATCACATCCCAATAATGGTCTGATGGGATCTCAAACTGCCTTTGGGTTCTGGTTGATTGCAGATAAATTTCGACAGGTAACACTGTATCGTGCCCAAAAGTGAGTCGAAATGGAGTAGCATTAATGGACTCTCTAGGGGAATTTCGACAAGCCCACAAAGCTTGATCAAGAGTTTTGTGCCAATTCCTAGGCTTCTGTCCAATATGCTTTTTGATCAAGTTAATGATAATTTTTTTGGCTGCTTCGACTTGACCATTTGCTTGTGCATAATATGGTGTCGAACTCAATAACTTGAATCCAGTATCAAAGGCAAATTCTACCATTTT
Source organism: Astragalus membranaceus (assembly GCA_039519185.1). Lineage (NCBI taxonomy): Eukaryota > Viridiplantae > Streptophyta > Magnoliopsida > Fabales > Fabaceae > Astragalus > Astragalus membranaceus. Next base: position 56,950,650 of record CM076850.1, on the reverse strand, counting down.
TCGACCAGTAAAAACTGAACCTTGATCTGTGCTAATGGTTTCTGGAATTCCATATCTATATAAAATATGGTTTTGAATAAAACTTATAACTGCCTCATGGTCCACATTAGCTAAAGAAATAGCTTCGACCCATTTAGTGAAATAGTCGATACCCATTAGTATGTAACGGTGGCCTTTCGACGAAGTGTGCTTAATTTCACCAATTATATCTAAAGCCCATCCTCTAAATGGACAAGGTTTTACTATTGAATGTAACTCACTTGCAGGTACATGTTGCACCCCTGCAAACTTTTTACATTCTTGACATCCTTTAGCAAATTATATGCAATCTTTTAACATAGTTGGCCAGTACACTCCTTGTCGAAACAAGAGCCATTTCATCTTGTGACCTGCTTGATGAGATCCACAAGTTCCACTGTGAGTATTGGATATTGCTAGATATGCCTCACTTTCGCTAAGACTTTTAAGCAAAACTCCTTCAGGAGTTTTCTTGAACAATTCATTTCCAATGATCACATAGCTTAATGCTCTATATTTGGTTTTCCTGTCAGTTATTCCTGTTGGATTTTCCAAGTATTCGACAATTTGTTTTCTCCAGTCATCCTTTAGCATATTGTCAATGGCAAAAATTTCAAACAAATTTTCATTTTCATTTGGAGGTAATAACATTTCTGACTTGTCTGCCCCCCCCCCCCAAGTTTTGGCATTGACAATTCCTTTAAAGAACAATCCGTCGAAATCATTTTCTCTTTGATCTCTATTAGTTCTTCTAGTTTTTCACGAGAAACTCTATAGCCAGAAGCAATTTGTGCCAAATCATTTGCCTCTTGATTGTCAATTCGAGGCACATGCTCAATGTTAACGTAATCGAAACGTTTTAACAAATCATTGGCAGTGACGAAGTATATTATTAAATTTTCTTTAATACACTTATATTCTTTAGTTAATTGCTTCACAACTAATTCAGAGTCACCTCTAATTTCGACAGCTTTTGCCCCCAATTCTAGCAAAAGTTCAAGTCCTGCTATCAAGGCTTCATATTCAGCCTCATTATTGGAGCAAACTCCTTCGATTTTAAACTTATACTTCGTTGGGATATTTGTGGGAGAAACAATTAGCATCCCAATTCCAGAACCATTTTTATGGCTGGAACCATCGAAGTACAATTTCCAAGATCGATCATTCACATCACTTACTGTTGCTTCGACCAATGAGTGGTCGACAATAAAATCAGCAACAATTTGACCTTTAATAGAATTCAAAGACTGGTATGTTAGTGAATATTCAGAAAGAGCTAGAGCCCATTTACCAATTCTGCTATCTAATATTGGTTTCGACAACATATGCTTAATTATATCAAAATGCGAATAAACATACACAACAACGGGCTTTATATATTGCTTCAATTTTGAACATGAGAAATACAAGCACAGGCACAATTTTTCAGTTGGGTGGTACCTAGTTTCAGCATCATTCAAAACCCTACTGAGGTAATATATGGCTCTTTCGACACCATTTTCATCCTCTTGTGCTAACATGCTACCTATTGACAGGTCCGATGCTGCTATGTACAATTTCATCACCTTATTTCTAATAGGTGGTAACAATATAGGAGGTTTGACTAAGTAAGACTTGATTTCGTCGAAGGCTTTCTGGTGTTCTGGATCCCATCTGAACACATCTTCCTTCTTCAGTCGAAGCAATGGCGAAAAAACTTGAGTCTTGCCACTTAGGTTTGAAATGAACCTTCGAAGGAAATTGATTTTCCCTAATAACGACTGCAGTTCTTTCTTAGTCAAAGGAGCTCTCGTTTCCAAGATTGCCTTGGTCTTGTTCTGATTGATTTCGATGCCTTTTTTGTGCACAACAAATCCCAATAAATCACCTGCACGCACACAGAAGGCATACTTTATTGGATTCATTTTTAATCCATATTTTCTCATTCTTTCGAATGATTGTCGAAGATGGTCTATATGACCATTTTCTGTCGAAGATTTAACAACAATGTCATCTATGTAAACTTGCATAAAATTTTCTATAAAGTCATGAAACATAGAATTCATTGCTCTTTGGTATGTGGCACCAGCATTTTTTAGGCCAAAAGGCATTACTACCCATTCATAGACGCCTAAGGCCCCTGGGCAACGAAATGCTATTTTCGACACATCTTCTTCGGCACTAAAGATTTGATTGTATCCTGAATAACCATCAAGCATACTTAAATAATCAAATCATGCTGCCGAATCGACCAACATTTCTGCCACAGGCATAGGATATTGATCCTTGGGTGTAGCATTATTTAAATCCCTAAAGTCTATGCAGACTCTTAGAGTCCCATTTTTCTTAATAACAGGAACTATATTACCTAACCAATCAACATACCTGGCAGTTCTGATAAAATTGCTTCTGAGCAGTCTTTCGACTTCTTCTTTGATCTTCGACAGAATTTGTGGTGCAAATCTTCTTGGGGTTTGCTTTACTGGCTTCTTATTTGGTCGAATTGGCAGCTTCAACTCCACTACTTCTCGACTCAATCCAGGCATTTCATTGTAGTCCCAGGCGAAGCAATCCTTGTATTCCTTCAAGAGCTCTATGGTTCGATCTCTCAAACCTTTGTCAATCTTAGCACTGATAAGTGTTGGCCTCTTTATGGAGCCATCTCCTAAGTCGACTTCCTTCAGGGGATCTTGAGCTTGAATTTTCTTGGTCGAACCCATTGGGTCCTTTTCAAAGCCTAAAGGCTCGTCATCATAGATACAATCGAGCCTTTGGCCTTCGACCATGTTATCTTTGTCTTTGATTCCACTGGTTTCATTATCCATTTTTTGTTGTATTTCGGCTTCCAAAGCCGCATTTTGTTTGTTCTCGGCCACATAGGCCGTGATTCGATCCCAAGCACTGGGCTCAGACATCATCACTGTTTAGGGACCATCCCACCCAATAGGTTTGTAGAAACCTCTGGGTGGTTCTCTTCGTCAATTATCTCCCTCTCCCAAATGAATCCATGGTTTGGGTGAAGGTCAAGTGAAGAGGACACATTATCTTGTGGTGTGTATCCACTTGTTGATGGCATGCATGGTGGAATGTTTGCCAGATGTTTGTCAAACGTCTTCTTTGTTATGTGATCTACCTCTGCCAAGAAATAGCTTTGATAACCTTCGACGTTTTCAACTAATCCATCTTCTCTCCAGATGGAAAGCCTTTGGTGGAGGGTTGAAGGCACTGCGCCTACTCCATGGATCCACTCCATGCCAAGCAATAAATTGAAGTTCGCTCTAGTTGGGATTACCATGAACAAGGTTAACCTCTTCACACTACCCACTACCAGTTCGACCTCAATGGCCCCAAGTGAATGGCCAGTTTTTCCCGCGTAGTTTGTAAGTACTACGTTATGTGGCCTTAAATCAGTATCTGATTTGCCAATCTTCTTAAGCATGTGTTGTGGCATTAGATTCACTGCCGCACCACCGTCGACCAGTACTTTATTTACCCCAAAATCATTGGCTTTTGCCTGAATAAATAAGGGTTTGAGGTGGTACTTCACCCCACCATCAGGCCCCTCAAACATGGCACTTTGTTCTTCAATGCAGCCATTATTTAAAACATAATAACATCTTGGCTTGTGCATAGCCATATCTTCATTGAAGTCCTCTTCGACTTCATTTACCTCGGACACAATATCGTATTCAATTGGAAGCTAATTGTTTACCCTTGTTTGTGTTTGAGTTTTTGCCCTTCTTCGCAGCAGCAGCAGCATCCTTCATATGGCGTTGATACCTGCGCCATGGTGTCCGAGTCATAGGGTTCTTGCCTTTATAGTTATTATTGTAGGCATACCTCTTTGAGTCAGGAGCCTTATTTTGACTCATGGCACTTGTACTTCCTTTCGCCATGGTTGAGTAATATCCTGCGTCCTTTCCACCATAATACACCCATTGTTCGACAGGTGACCTAGATGACGGCACAAATGTTTTTATTTGAGCCTTCTGAGTCGAAGGCGTGACCTTGTACAGTACACCTCTTGGGTTGAAGCTGAATTTAGGCCTGTTGTCGACCCACTTGCTTTTCCTCTTTGACTGAGGTTTGAAACCCTCAAGGCTCTTGGCAGCCTCCTTGTCGAACACAGAACTGCACCTTGGGCACATCATAACCTCCGTGTTGTTGATTTTGCAACGGTTTAGGAAGTCGATCAATTCTTCCTCGGCCTTAGAATAAACCACTTGCATCTTTTCGTCGTACTGGTCTTTAGTGACCATTTTAGTGTTGACCTCTGAGCTTTTCGTAGCCTCTTTCGACACGAAATCTGCAGCAGTGACCTCAGTAGCTTCGACAACATTTATGTCGACTGGATCAGCGTACATAGCATCCACCACGGGGAGAGGATCAGTATCTATCTTCATCTGAGGCTTCGACTTCTTACCAAAAATCAGCCTGCCTTCATTCAGTGCTTTTTGGACCAAATCCCTGAAAAGAATACAACGAGATGCCTAAAAAATTATGATATTTGCAATAACCTCTTTTCTTTTGTTGTTCTAATGGTGGCACTTTCAGGCCCTTAGGCACTAAAATCTGACCATCAGTCACTAAAAGATCAAATATTTGGTCACATTTTGTGACATCAAAGGTATACGTTTTTGCAATAAATCTATCATTTTTTGGTTCGACGGGATTTTTCCCATCAGAAGGCTTCAACATTTTACAAGTATATGGAGGTCCAGGTTTTCATTCTGCAACATTGACCTCTTCTTCGACATCTTCGTATGATATGTCGAAGTCTTGGTCACTGTCATTAGCATTGACATACGCAACCTTTCCTTTTTTGTCAAACCTACTGGTTCTGGCCTTTTCATCCTTAAGTCTTTCGACTTGTCGAACTCTATCAGCCAATTGTGTCATATCTCTTAAGTGTAGACTATCTAATTTCTTTTTGATAGAGTAGTCGAGGCCACCAGCGGCCATTTCGACTAACTCATGTTCAGGCACTTGAGTAAAGCACCTTGCCTTGAGTAGCCTGAACCTATTGAGATTATCGTCAATTGACTCTGGCATTTTGCGTCGAACACTAGCCAATTCTTTAAGACTAATCTTCGATTGTCCCATATAGAATTGTTCATGGAATGCCTTTTCTAACAAGTTCAAATTAAACATAGAATGTGGGGGCAAAGTAGTGAACCATGTAAAAGCATTGTTGGTTAGTGAACTTGGAAAATATTTCATTTTTAAGTTCTCATTTTGTGCTATGTTACCAGCCTCCGTTAAATAACGGGCAATGTGTTCGACAGTAGATTCGCTAGTTTCTCCAGCGAATTTGGTAAACTTGGGGATTTTCCACCCCCTAGGCAATTCTGTTTGTAGAACATATTCTGACAAAGGTGATACATAATTTGGCCCGTGTAGGCCTAACTTAAGGCCATTCTGTGCTAGAATAGTTTCGACAAGATTGGCTAAGTTATTTTGGATTTCAAAATTATTTTGGTGGACTTGTCTAACCCCTTCATTAGCATCTTGGTTCCTGTGGACTAATTCAACATCAAGAATAGGCTCTTCGACAACTAGTTGTTGCCCTTGATTGATTGGAATTGCAGTGTTAGGCCTTTCTATAGGTATTTCGAGAGGCCTGGCATTCTGAATTTGAGGGACTTGCTGGTTATACATTGGCGTAGTGCCAAAGAAATCAGCAATTCTACCCATTTGTGTTGCCAACATTTGATAACTATTATTTGTGTTTTGTATTAAAGGGTTAAACACAGTACCACTCTGTTGTGTCAACATATTAACCATGTCGTGGTTACTATCATCCATTTGTTGTCTTAATGGCAACAAGGACGATGTGGTCAGTGAAGGGTGGGGATGTCGACTATAAAAGCTCTCTGGCGAACTGTGCACAGGCGAAAACCCTGAGACAACGTTATCTGCCTGAGCAACCGTACTTGTTTGAAGGCCTGCCATTAAGGCAGTTGGCATGCCATATGGGAAATTTCAACTATTCGTAGGCAGATTAAGTGGAAGGCTTCCAATTGTTGGATTAGCCATATTCTGTGTCAACGCTGGAGTAGTCATCATAGACACAGGGGTGAGTACAGGAGCGGTTACGGCAGTTACTCCTATAGTTGTCGAAGAAGGCATGGGAACGGTTACTCCCATGACATTTGCAGCGTTAGTGTCACTAACCGACGCGTGATCGTGTGAAACTGGTGCACTAGATGCATGAGGATTGGTTGCATTAGAGCGAGGCATCTCTGGAAGACGTCTACCACTTGTTAAACGCATACACAGTATGAATTAAACGTTTTGAGTTTGATAACAAAACCCAGAAAATTTCAGAAAACAACTTTAAAAATTTTAGCACAAATGTCCCACTGGGCGTGCCAATTTGTTTACCGTGGTTTTTAGTAAACACCGCTAGTTACACATAAGTGTTGCTTGCAGGATCAACTAGAAAATCCCTGAAAATTTGTGTTTAAAGTTTTCCAAAAATTGTTAGTGTTCTTATGGTTTAATCTGACAGCATTAAAAATAACTGTCGAATTGATAGGAAAAAGTGAATGAAAAAGTGACGAATGTGAAGAGAACAAGCAATAAATGTGCAGAAATCTTAAAGAAACATAAGTAAAGTTGCATTAATTTATAAAGAGTGGAACGCAGATTCATACATTGTTTCTGTTGACTCGTTTTCTCTGTATGCGGAAGTATGAGTGTTTTAGAATTGTGTAAATGAATTGCGACCTTGAATTCTACGTAGAAACTCCTATTTATACTAAAAGAGAGAAACAATAACCGCATAGCGGTTTTCAAAATAACTAACTGTTAAATATTTCGACCAGGTAACTGCCCTAGTCTTCGACAATGTCACTGTTATTCCTTTGGACAGCGCTCTTTATCTTGATCTGCTATCCGGATATTAGTTTCCTTCCTGTCGAACCATTGGCTTTAGCTTTCCAATTTCCGCTAAGTTAAAAACTACGTTGGATCTCTTTGGAAACAACTTCTCACCGTCGAGATAGTAATCTTTCTTCTTGAATTTGTCAAGTCAAACCTTGTTGACTGCAATTAATTTTAGCCTGTCGAAAATGCAGGCTAATGGGTTTTTAAGTCAATTAACGGGGGTTTTTAACTCCCGGAACATAATTTGCGAGAGTTTTAAAATACGCCGGAGTTTCAAGTATCGCAATCTATTTTGCGCGGGTTTTCAGAAAACGCAGGTATCGTGTCTTTTAGCGGGGGTTTTACTGCGGAGGTTTTTAACCCCCATAGTTAGTGGAGCTTTTTTTGAGGGGGAAATAAACCTCCTGAAATCGTGTGATTTGTAGGAGTTTTATTTTTGTGGAGATTTTTGATTGCCATAGTTGATAGGACTTTTTTGTAGGGGTTTCTGTTGTATTTTATTGAAAATAAAAAGATATTTCAAAAGTGAGAAGTCCCACATTGCTTGGCTTTGGATTCACCAAAGTCTTCATATACTAAAGCTTAATGAGAGCTAGTAAACAAGCAACTAGAAAGGACTCTCTCGCGCGCACAAGCAGGAACCAACATGGCTTGGATCAGTGCAAATCTTTCGATTCCCCCCCCCCCCTGCGCGCTCGACTGGCTTTGTACTAATTTTATTAAATGAAATATTACTTTTATCAGTCTATGCATATACACCCAATCATGGGTTGAAATGTTTTATGAAATATTTTGTAACGTATAGCTCAGGTCGAAAACTGCAAGTTGGTCGAACTGATTGGCAAAACAATCTGGTCGAAAACTGAAAGTTGGTCGAACTGACTGATGAAAAGATTTGGTCGAAAACTGAAACTTAATTCCCTTTATTTTGTAACTGTCAGTTTCTTCCAACGGCTTCTTTTCTTTTAAACCCATTTATTCCGTAACCGCAGTGTTAAACATTTTGATTACAATTGATTTTCGAAACGGTTTTTGACTGGCTATTGATTGCTGGAGCCTATGTATCTAACAGCTATTTTTCTTAAAGCCTATATAAACAATTTCGAGTTGCACTTGAAAAACAGATCAGAAAATCCATTTTCCACATTTCTTGAAAAAGAGCTCTGGGTTGCTCTCCTGTCAATATCCAGTTCTTGTTGCTAGTTCTGATACCTATTTCGCTACTGCGATTGAGAGGACCCGGTTGTACCTCGGGGAATTTGCGCTGTAGAGGCGGATAAATTCTTCAGGGCAATCGCAAGACGCCTCCGGTTGTTTATCTAACATTTCTGTGTTTGCAGGTTTATTTTCGACAGCATCAGTACAATTCGACAGCAGCTACTTCGACTTCGACAGCTTCTGTTTATGCACATTTGGTTCGCAGCAGTCCTTGCCACTCAAAAGCATCAGTCGAAATTTTACTTCTGAAATTCGACTACAGAATTTCGACTGTAGTCATCATCATTCGACTACAGCCATATCAGCATTTTCGACAACAATTTGAAGAATTTATCAATGGCTGACGCAACCATCGACAATGATACCAGTGCTACCATCAATAACAATAGCACTGTTATTGTTCCTGCTGCTGTCCCGGTAACCTACGCGAAGCCTTTTCCTGACATCTCGAAAATTGAGGTCTTCGCAGGTCAAAATTTTCGCAGGTGGCAGGAACGCGTGAGTTCCCTTCTTGACATGCACGGAGTTGCAGCTGCTCTTTCTGACTCCAAACCTATCGAACCTTCTACTCCCAAACAGGTCGAAGTTTGGACCCATGCCAACAAAGTATGTCGTCACACAATTCTCAGCACCATCTCCAAGGAATTGTTCGACATCTACTGCACCTACAAGGAAGCTAATCAGATCTGGGAATCAATGATTCTCAAATACACCGCTGAAGATGCAAGCAAGCAGAAATTTGTCATTAGCAACTACTACAATTGGGTCATGAGTGAAACTGGCGAAATCAAAACCCAAATTAACCAGTATCACAAATTACTAGAGGAAATGAAAGCTGAAAACATAGTTCTCCCTGACGAGTTCATTGCAGGTATTCTGATTGAGAAGCTGCCAGAATCATGGAAGGACTACAAGCAACAACTGAAGCACAAACACAAGCAACTGTCACTGAACGAGCTGCTAACTCATATCATCATCGAAGACACCAACCGAAAAGAGAGTACCAAAGCAAGGTCGAAATCTATTTCTGCACGTGCAAACATGGTGATGAACAACCCTTCAAGGTTCGACAAAGGTAAACCAGTCTCTCCAAACAAAAGGTACGATTCCAAGAAATTTCCTAATCAAAAGTATCACAAAAAGAACAATGATCATTATCCTGGTACTCATAGCACTGAATTCAAGAAAAGAGGATACTTCTTTGTTTGTGGAAAGCCAGGACACTATGCACCTAAATGCAGGCATAGGGCGAGAAATGACAATCCTCCTAAAGCTAACGCCAACTTGGCTGATGCTGGTGGAGATGATAATGAGGATGACGATGTCATTGCTGCTGTCATTTCTCTGGTCAACATGGCAACTGATGTGAACAAGTGGGTGGTGGATTCTGGAGCCACCAAGCACATCTGTGCTAATAGAGAAGTTTTTACCTCCTACACTGCTGTAGGGGAAGGAGAAGAAAATATTTATCTGGGTGACTCACATCCAGCCCCAGTTGTGGGGAAAGGAAAAGTTCTTCTCAAGCTCACATCGGGAAAAACTCTGGCTCTCACAAATGTGCTTCATGTGCCTAACATAAGGGCAAACCTGATCTCTGTTGGGGTTCTGCTGAAGCATGGTATCAAAGTGACATTAGAATCTGATAAGATTGTTCTTACCAAGAACAACATTTTTGTTGGGAAGGGATATTATGATCATGGACTTTTTGTACTCAACACTTTTGATTTCAATAACAATGTTTCGACTTCTGCTTACTTGATTGACTCTTATAATATGTGGCATGCTAGACTAGGTCATATTAACTTTCAGTATGTTATTAAATTGCAACGTCTTGGCATGATTTCGACTAGTGATAAACAACATAGTAAATGCGATGTATGTGTCGAATCCAAGTTAACAAAGAAATCGTGTCCCCCGATACAACGTGAAACTGAACTGCTTAGTTTAATTCACACGGACCTAGGAGATTTAAAATAAACTCCAACTAGGGGCGGAAAAAAAATTATTATGTAACGTTTATAGATGATTTTACGCGATACACTAAGGTGTTTCTATTAAGACAAAAAGATGAAGCATTTGAAGCTTTTCTTTCATATAAAGCTGAAGTCGAAAATCAATTAGATAGAAAGATTAAAAGAGTTAGATCCGACCGTGGAGGAGAATACATATCTTTTAATGAGTTTTGTGAAAAGGAAGGTATAATACATGAAACAACTCCCCCCTATTCACCTGAATCCAATGGCATAGCCGAAAGGAAAAATAGGACATTGAAAGAGATGATGAACGCTATGTTAATAAGTTCTAATGCGCCAACCAACTTGTGGGGTGAGGCTATATTAACTGCATGTTTTATACAAAATAGAACTCCTCATAGGAAAACCGGAAAGACCCCCTATGAACTGTGGAAAGGTTATCAACCTAACTTGAAATATTTAAAAGTGTGGGGGTGCTTAGCTAAAGTTATGTTGCCTGATCCTAAGAAAAGAAAAATTGGTTGCAAAACCTCTGATTGTGTTTTTATAGGATATGCAGAACACAGCGCTGCTTATAGATTCCTTGTTGTGAAAAGTGATGTTCTAGATAACAATACTATCGTGGAAACTAAAAATGCGGAGTTTTTTGAAAACGTTTTTCCTTTGAAACATGATAGTATATCTAGACAACCATTAGCAAGTACTAATGATGAAACTCATGAGGAACCGTATCAAGAACTAAGGAGAAGTAAAAGACCAAGAAAAGAAACATCCTTCGGAAATGATTTTTACACTTATCTAGTCGAAAAAGATCCAGAAACCTTTTTTGAAGCAACTTCTTCTTCTGAGTCGAAATTTTGGAAAGAAGCCATTAAAACTGAAATAGAATCAATTTCCAAATGTAACACTTGGACCTTAGTTGATTTACCACCTGGGGCAAAATCCTTAGGATGCAAGTGGATTTTCAAAAGAAAATATAACCCTGATGGGTCTATTGATAAATACAAAGCTAGATTAGTAGCAAAAGGCTTTTCTCAAAAACAAAACATTGATTACTTTGACACCTTTGCTCCAGTAACAAGAATTTCTTCTATTAGAGTTTTAATAGCTTTGGCTTCTATCCATAAACTAGTTATTCATCAAATGGATGTTAAAACCGCTTTTTTGAACGGTGACTTAGAAGAAGAAATTTACATGAATCAACCCGAAGGATGTATAGTTTCAGGTCAAGAGAACAAAGTATGCAAACTCCTTAAGTCGTTATATGGTTTAAAACAAGCACCAAAACAATGGCATGAAAAATTCGACAGAACTTTAGTCGAAGATGGTTTCACCACAACTGATGTTGACAAATGTGTCTATACTAAAACTTTGTGTGGAGAACATGTGACTATATGTTTATATGTAGATGACATGCTCATTTTCGGTACTTGTCTGGATATTGTTATTAAAACAAAATCTTTTCTTTCATCTAGTTTCGACATGAAAGATATGGGTGAGGCTAATGTAATATTAGGAGTTAGAATCATCAGGGAAGGTGATAGCATCACACTATCACAAGATCACTATGTGGAAAAACTTCTTAGGAAGTTTGGTCACTATGACTCAACCCCCTTGAGTACCCCCTATGAAGCTAACTCACGCTTAAAGAAAAATAGAGGTGATCCTGTTGACCAACCTCAGTATGCCCAAGTAATTGGGAGCTTACTGCATTTAATGAACTTTTCTCGACCAGACATTCCATTCGCAGTCGGTCGTCTGAGTAGGTATACTCACAATCCTGGTCAGGATCATTGGAAGGCGATTGCTCACCTTATGAGATATTTGAGAGGTACCACAACTTATGGTATTACTTATAGTGGATTTCCCGCAGTATTAGAAGGATACTGCGATGCTAACTGGATATCTGATTCAGATGAGACAAAATCCACTAGTGGTTACATTTTCACACTTGGTGGTGGTGCGGTAACTTGGAGGTCAGCCAAACAATCCATTATTGCTAGATCGACTATGGAGTCGGAATTTGTAGCTCTGGAATTGGCTGGTACTGAAGCTGAATGGTTGAAGAACCTTTTAGCTGGTATTCCTTTGGGAATAAAACCGACACCATCAGTGTCAATACATTGTGATAGTCAATCGGCAATAGCCGTTGCAAAGAATAAGACCTATAATGGCAAAAATAAACATGTGCAATTAAGACATAATGTTGTCAAACAATTGCAAAAGTATGGAGCAATATCGATCGATTATGTGAAGTCAGAAGTGAATTTGGCCGATCCTCTGACAAACCCTTAGGGAAGAAAATGATATTTGAAACATCGAGGGGAATGGGACTAAAAGCCAACTGATATTAAGAAGTGATGGTAACCCAACCTTTGTGATTGGAGATCCCATGAATAAGGTTCAATGTGGTAAAAACAAGTTACTTCTTGATAGTGCTAGCACTGGAAATTAATTCAAGTAAATTAATTTCATTATTATCCCTTCCTATGGTGTTATTGTGATGGTGCTAGACTGCAGGGTTAAAAGGATAAGCTTAAAGCTTTTAATGATTTTCATAGCCCTTATGGGTGGTGTATGACTTGCAGCATACACTTGATGAAATCACCTATATGAGTGTCAAGTGAGGCCGCTTGCATGAGATCCTGGCGAGGTCTCTAGAGCACTCATGAATACCGAGCACGCGCAGGGCCTAGTAGCGCAACACCGCGAAAACAGCACGAATTGTGGGGGCGTAATGTGATAATAAAACCTCTAACATATAAGATGCGTCTTGGGTTCCATAGCTTGCTATACCAATTCACAGTATGTTATGTTTTATCTATCTAGGACTGGTTCCATAGCTTGCTATACAGCTCCGAAACTTTACATCTACGATGTCAACCCAGAAAACCTCTTTTATAAACTTATTTTTCAACTTTTGAAATATGTGGGGGATTGTTGTATTTTATTGAAAATAAAAAGATATTTCAAAAGTGAGAAGTCCCACATTGCTTGGCTTTGGATTCACCAAAGTCTTCATATACTAAAGCTTAATGAGAGCTAGTAAACAAGCAACTAGAAGGGACTCTCTCGCGCGCACAAGCAGGGACCAACATGGCTTGGATCAGTGCGAATCTTTCGATTCCCCCCCCCCTGCGCGCTCGACTGGCTTTGTACTAATTTTATTAAATGAAATATTACTTTTATCAGCCTATCCGTATACACCCAATCATGGGTTGAAATGTTTTATGAAATATTTTGTAACGTATAGCTCAGGTCGAAAACTGCAAGTTGGTCGAACTGATTGGCAAAACAATCTGGTCGAAAACTGAAAGTTGGTCGAACTGACTAATGAAAAGATTTGGTCGAAAACTGAAACTTAATTCCCTTTATTTTGTAACTGTCAGTTTCTTCCAACGGCTTCTTTTCTTTTAAACCCATTTATTCCGTAACCGCAGTGTTAAACATTTTGATTACAATTGATTTTCGAAACGGTTTTTGACTGGCTATTGATTGCTGGAGCCTATGTATCTAACAGCTATTTTTCTTAAAGCCTATATAAACAATTTCGAGTTGCACTTGAAAAACAGATCAGAAAATCCATTTTCCACATTTCTTGAAAAAGAGCTCTGGGTTGCTCTCCTGTCAATATCAAGTTCTTCTTACTAGTTCTGATACCTCTTTTGCTACTGCGATTGAGAGGACCCGGTTGTACCTCGGGGAATTTGCGCTGTAGAGGCGGATAAATTCTTCAGGGCAGTCGCAAGACGCCTCCGGTTGTTTATCTAACATTTCTGTGTTTGCAGGTTTATTTTCGACAGCATCAGTACAATTCGACAGCAGCTACTTCGACTTCGACAGCTTCTGTTTCTGCACATTTGGTTCGCAGCAGTCCTTGCCACTCAAAAGCATCAGTCGAAATTTTACTTCTGAAATTCGACTACAGAATTTCGACTGTAGTCAGCATCATTCGACTACTGCCATATCAGCATTTTCGACAACAATTTGAAGAATTTATCAATGGCTGACGCAACCATCGACAATGATACCAGTGCTACCATCAATAACAATAGCACTGTTATTGTTCCTGCTGCTGTCCCAGTAACCTACGCGAAGCCTTTTCCTGACATCTCGAAAATTGAGGTCTTCGCAGGTCAAAATTTTCGCAGGTGGCAGGAACGCGTGAGTTCCCTTCTTGACATGCACGGAGTTGCAGCTGCTCTTTCTGACTCCAAACCTATCGAACCTTCTACTCCCAAACAGGTCGAAGTTTGGACCCATGCCAACAAAGTATGTCGTCACACAATTCTCAGCACCATCTCCAAGGAATTGTTCGACATCTACTGCACCTACAAGGAAGCTAATCAGATCTGGGAATCAATGATTCTCAAATACACCGCTGAAGATGCAAGCAAGCAGAAATTTGTCATTAGCAACTACTACAATTGGGTCGTGAGTGAAACTGGCGAAATCAAAACCCAAATTAACCAGTATCACAAATTACTAGAGGAAATGAAAGCTGAAAACATAGTTCTCCCTGACGAGTTCATTGCAGGTATTCTGATTGAGAAGCTGCCAGAATCATGGAAGGACTACAAGCAACAACTGAAGCACAAACACAAGCAACTGTCACTGAACGAGCTGCTAACTCATATCATCATCGAAGACACCAACCGTAAAGAGAGTAACAAAGCAAGGTTGAAATCTATTTCTGCACGTGCAAACATGGTGATGAACAACCCTTCAAGGTTCGACAAAGGTAAACCAGTCTCTCCAAACAAAAGGTACGATTCCAAGAAATTTCCTAATCAAAAGTATCACAAAAAGAACAATGATCATTATCCTGGTACTCATAGCACTGAATTCAAGAAAAGAGGATACTGCTTTGTTTGTGGAAAGCCAGGACACTATGCACCTAAATGCAGGCATAGGGCGAGAAATGACAATCCTCCTAAAGCTAACGCCAACTTGGCTGATGCTGGTGGAGATGATAATGAGGATGACGATGTCATTGCTGCTGTCATTTCTCTGGTCAACATGGCAACTGATGTGAACAAGTGGGTGGTGGATTCTGGAGCCACCAAGCACATCTGTGCTAATAGAGAAGTTTTTACCTCCTACACTGCTGTAGGGGAAGGAGAAGAAAATATTTATCTGGGTGACTCACATTCATCCCCAGTTGTGGGGAAAGGAAAAGTTCTTCTCAAGCTCACATCGGGAAAAACTCTGGCTCTCACAAATGTGCTTCATGTGCCTAACATAAGGGCAAACCTGATCTCTGTTGGGGTTCTGCTGAAGCATGGTATCAAAGTGACATTAGAATCTGATAAGATTGTTCTTACCAAGAACAACATTTTTGTTGGGAAGGGATATTATGATCATGGACTTTTTGTACTCAACACTTTTGATTTCAATAACAATGTTTCGACTTCTGCTTACTTGATTGACTCTTATAATATGTGGCATGCTAGACAAGGTCATATTAACTTTCAGTATGTTATTAAATGGCAACGTCTTGGCATGATTTCGACTAGTGATAAACAACATAGTAAATGCGATGTATGTGTCGAATCCAAGTTAACAAAGAAATCGTGTCCCCCAATACAACGTGAAACTGAACTGCTTAGTTTAATTCACACGGACCTAGGAGATTTAAAATAAACTCCAACTAGGGGCGGAAAAAAAATTATTATGTAACGTTTATAGATGATTTTACGCGATACACTAAGGTGTTTCTATTAAGACAAAAAGATGAAGCATTTGAAGCTTTTCTTTCATATAAAGCTGAAGTCGAAAATCAATTAGATAGAAAGATTAAAAGAGTTAGATCCGACCGTGGAGGAGAATACATATCTTTTAATGAGTTTTGTGAAAAGGAAGGTATAATACATGAAACAACTCCCCCCTATTCACCTGAATCCAATGGCATAGCCGAAAGGAAAAATAGGACATTGAAAGAGATGATGAACGCTATGTTAATAAGTTCTAATGCGCCAACCAACTTGTGGGGTGAGGCTATATTAACTGCATGTTTTATACAAAATAGAACTCCTCATAGGAAAACCGGAAAGACCCCCTATGAACTGTGTAAAGGTTATCAACCTAACTTGAAATATTTAAAAGTGTGGGGGTGCTTAGCTAAAGTTATGTTGCCTGATCCTAAGAAAAGAAAAATTGGTTGCAAAACCTCTGATTGTGTTTTTATAGGATATGCAGAACACAGTGTAACACCCCTTTTTCTACCCAACGGTTTATTAAAAAAATATCAGAGTTTTTCGCACCAAAAGAGTGTCACATTTTTCGAACCGGAAAACCACTTCGCAAACAGAGTACTTTAATTATAACTAACTTCTTTTCAAAAACATGCAGCGGAAATAAAAAGGTTTAACTTGGCAATCATACTTCAAAAGGTTTACAACTTAGAAAGGTATATACATAACACATAAGGAAAGACACAAGGACAACCCTCCCGAGTGCTACGTATCAGAGCCGACTCGACCATACTAGAAGAAGAATCTCTAGCCACCTTCAGTCCCCCGTCACCTGCAGGTTGCCGACATACGAGGCAACACGACGCAGTAGGGTGAGTCTCAATACATAGATAATAATAAATAAAACAAGAAACACAGTATAATAGGCACACCAGGGATACCATCAATTTACTACACCAATAATACAGTTACACCAAATCCAGTTACGCCGAATACTGTTACACCAAGTACCGTCACACCAAATACAGTTACACCCAGAATACAGTTACACCATTAGTTCAAGAAGACGCAATCAAACACAGGACGTGTATGCAATGTATGAAATGCAACCCAAAACTCCACTGGGCATATGCATGTGGATCCATTCACCAAAATTGCCTTGAGGGCATTCACCAAACACCAAAAATATTTTAGGAGGCCGAGGCCTATTCACCAGAAATGCATATGATTATGCGACACCATGACTATGCACCATGACACCAAAACACCAAATGATGTATTTATATTGCTCACCCATAATTTATATACTCACCAATCACCAAGATATATTCACCATTAATATGCATCATAAACATCACAATCACCTCACGACATCGTCATAAACATATTTATATTGCTCCCCAATAAATTATATACTCACCAATCACCAAGATATATTCACCATTAATATGCATCATAAACATCACAATCACCTCACGACATCGTCATAAACATCACCTTTACATTATTAGCCAGTTAGTACAGTTTTTAGAAACAACCCGAATGGTTCCCAGACTGGACAGATTCTGTCCTTCCACTTCAAATCACTCTAAACTGACTTACACTTGACCAAATGGAACAAAACCTTAGCCTTAACAAAAGCAATTTGAGTATAGTTTCTAATGGAAAAAGAATCGTTCAAATCAGAGTTCAATTGAAGACACAAGACCTGAAACACTGAACCTATACCTAGTTTAAGTCCAGAAATTTGACCTGACTTGGGACGCTCATAACTCGAGCAACACTACTCCAAATTTAACCAAACCAGTGCCAAAGTGACCAAAATTAAGTCTGTTTTCTAACAAAAAAAAGTCCCATAATTTTTTGACGAACAGAAAGTTCCCAGTTTTAAAAATACCGAACCTATGTCCAGAATGCTTCCAGAATATTACCCTAACTTGTGGAATTCATAACTCGATCTTCACAGCCCTAAACGCAACCAAACCAGCGTCAAATTAACAAGCATTCAATCAAGTTTTCGAAATGACGAACCACACAATTTTTCAATTAGTAAAACGTTCTCAGTCACTGAAATACTAAACCTATGTCAGAACATCTCAAAACAGTGAATTCAACAACACAAACAACCATCACACTTCAGCCACATATATATCAAACGATCACCCAATCACTCAAATATTTCATGAACCAATTTAAACAACTACTCCTAACACCTAGTCCCCATGATTTCGTGGTTTATAAATTATTAACTGTAACATCCCGGATTTTTAAAGACTCGTAATATAAAACCTAAGACCGATTAATTAATTGTGGGAATAATTAGTCGTGTCTCGGGGACTTATATGTCGGAAAAATTATCAAGAAAACCTATTCTCCATTAAAGGGTGGCCTATTCATAGTAAAAGGAGGAATTGGACCAGAAGGGGCAAATCTGTCTTTTCACACCCCTAGTTATTAAAATATAATTATGAAGGTTATAATTAATTACGAACCGAAAGAATTGAGGAATTTCGGGTCTAAACAGGATTGGTCAAGAAAGTTTTTATACCGAAAGGAATTTTAGAACCGAAAACTACCATTTTATGGGCCAAGGGCAAAATGGTCTTTTCACCATCATTTAAACCCCCCAGCCCATATTAATCCTGAACTCACCCTCTCATTTAACCCATTTTGCTCCAGCTGAAAGAATAGGAAAACAGAAAATAGGTGAGAAGAGAAAAGAAGGGGGAAAGTCGAGAGAGAGAGAGAGGGAGAAGGAAGAGGAAAGATCCATCTCCAAAGCTTGATGCATGTAAGTATCTCCTCCATCTCTTCATTCCATTCCTGGTACTCTTTCTAATGAGCCTAGCCTCAGCCCCTCACTCCTCCCCTAACTCCATTTGCCATGTTTACACCTTAGAGCTTCCAAAAGAAAGAAGATGAAGTATTGACCAATTTGTGTGTTGCATGCAAAGTAGGAGCTGCTGGATATAAGAGGCTGAACCTACTGTTGCACCCCAAAAAATCCGGTTCGGACTTCTCATTGTACAACGTGGAAAAGGTATGGAGCCGCCACCAATATTTTAATTTTAAGACCAAAACATTGAAAAAAGGTCTTTTAGACAAGGCGGATGGTCTTTCGAAAACTAGAGATATGGGTTCGGGGGTCGGTTAGGCATGGGGAAGGTATTAGCACCCCGTACCTCCTTTCTACCAAAAGGGAACCTTTAATTAAATGTGTGGTTTGAAGTGTCGATTTGAAAATGCTTTTATTTTGCCTCTTTATTGAAAAGGGAGTGAGAAGACTTAATGAAAATTTTTATTTTTGGCGCTTGACGAGAGTTGGCCTCTCGCTCCTACGTATCTCCTGGTGCGATGGAGAATTCAAAGCTACGTAGTTCTTGGTTGTCCTAAAAAGGTTTTTGTTTTTTAGTCTGTTTAGATGAGTTTTCGCAGTAAGAGTGAGGATTCGCGATGACCAAACAACAACGGTTTAGAGTGGCCGCGCTACTAACTCTTTTGAAAATGAAATTATCATTAACAACCAAACGGCAACGGCGCGAGTGATCATTAACGATAATCGGTTTTGCTTTTGATTCGAGTGTTCGCGACGACCAAACCACAACGGTTTAGAGTGGCCGCGCTACTAACTCTTTTGAAAATGAAATTATCATTAACAACCAAACGGCAACGGCGCGAGTGATCATTAATGATAATCGGTTTTTATTTTAGATGATCAAAAAGGGCTTTCGCAATCGAATTAATTTTGGTTTGTTGTGCTTGACGAGGACGTGGCTCGCTCCTATGTATCCCAAATGGGAATCAAAGAGACGTAGTTCTAATTTCTTTAGTTTTGAAAAGGTTTTCGAAGTAGGACGAGCATTAGCGAATGATTAAACTAACAAAGGTTATGGGTAATCATCGCTGAGTACTCATGTGAAATTGAAGAGCGTTCATAGAGATCAAACTAACAAAGGTTATGGGTGACCTCCACTACTTGCTTATTTTTGTTTATTGAAAATGCTTTGAAAATTAATTGGTTTGGAAAAGAGTTTTTTAAAAAAATAAATAAATCATTTTCAATCGAATTCTATGTCCAAAACCAAATGCAACATGAATGAATGAAGTTCAAACATATTCAACTAATCAAGCAATCATGAACATGTTGATCATCAACTAAGATTAAGCATGCCAATATAATCAAGAGATTTAATTGTCATAGATGCAAGACAAAGTTCTCAAAACAATTGTGTTTGTGTGTGAAGGAGAATTGCTACACAAGTTGGAAGCAATCTCAAGAGGGGCACATATGCCTCTATGCTACACATGTTGGTAGCCTTATAAGGGCACATGATTGTGTAAAAGGGTTTGTGCACAATTAAGTCAAGACATTCAAATGGCATCAAGAACAAAGGAATACAATTGATCATAGGCATAGAGTATTCTAGGTTAGGTGAATGAACATGTGAGCAATGATGCATGATTTGGCAAGCATGTGAATGCATGAGCATACAAGAATGAATGCATGAATGAGTAGACAAGAGGATGCATGAGCATACAAGAATGCATGAGCATTTGAGTATGATTACATTTATTATGCAAGGCATAAATACTCGAGAATGCATGAGAGTGTCGCATAAATAGGGATGGATGAAGATGCATGAGGGTGAAAATGTTTTGGTAAAAGGTTTAGGTAAGAAAGTGGTAAAATGTTTTTGGGTTTTGGTGTTTTGTAAATGAGATGAAATGTTTTTGGTCTTGAAAGTGGTAAAAGTATTTTGGGGTTTATTTTATAAAGTTGAAAAAGTATGAAATGCAAATGAGAAAATGTTTTGGGGTTTTTATGCAAAGATGCAAGTGGTAAAATGTTTTGAATGAAGGTAAAAATGTTTTATGTGATGAGATAAAAATGTTTTGGTAAAAACTAAGTGAAATGGTAAAAACCAAAGTGGTAAAATGTTTTTATGTTTTTTTGGTAAAAAGTTAATGAAGTGGTAAAGTAAAATGGTAAAAAGTAAACAAACACAATGACATAACTTGCATTTACTCAACCACAATCAAAATGACAATCTTCAAGCAATCAAAGGGGTAAAAACCCTAGTCATGGCCGAATGCATACAAGCATGGAATCATCAACTTATTTCATGCAAAAATTGACAAATTAATACACAAAACAACACAAAAGAATAGGACCTAATCTATCATGCAAGTTCCTAAGACAAACATCAACCAAATCATGCATTTATTCACGCGAAATCAAAGGAAAAAAAACTAGCAAAATGGGCATGAGAATGGGTTTTCATTTGATGAAAATTATACCAACAAGGTTTAAAATACAATAAAATGCAAGAAGACACAAGAACAATTCCTTCAAAGCCAAGGAGCCACCTCAAACACCCAAGCCTCCCTAAGTGCTTGTCAATAATGTTTGAGATGGCTCCTCAAAGCATCAACAACAATATATGAAGGAGTTGAGATGAGGAGAAGAGAGATTACATAATGAAAATTAAAGAAAATGCAAGAGTTTGTGAGCTTACCTCTAGATCTTGCTTGAAATGAAGAAGAAGATCAAAATAGAAACCAAGAACACTTGAACCTCCTTTTGAATCCCACAAAAATCACTTGATATTGAAGGATTTGATGATGAACTTTGAAGATAATGCAAGATTAGAAGTGGATTTAGTGTAGGAATCAAGAATAATGAAGTTTGGATGGTTGAAAATTGAAGAATTGGTGGTGGAAATGGTGGGAGGTGGTCTTGGGTTTGAGAGGGGAGGAGGAGAGGAATTGTGATCTGATTGTGTGCTAGGGTAAAATGAGAATCCCCTCCCTTTGGTTTCTTATTTTTGGGTTTTATATGAGGTGCAAAATTAAGGGTATATAGGACATTGTGCTTTTGCCAACCATTGAGATTTGAGATAGAATTTGAATCAAGGGCCAAGATTGCAATGCACATGGATTAGGGACAATGAGAAAGCACCAATGGAAGGGAATGAGCTGGTGTCATATGAAATTGAAGAGTTTTTTGTACACAAAAGTTGTTGGGGGCAATTAGGTCAATTTGCACATAGTTGTAGCCTAGGATTTGATCTAGAATTTTAATCAATGGCTAGGAGTACAACTCACATGGATTAAGGGCATGAAGAAACACAAAATGAGGTAAAAATGGGATGGAATTCGCAGCCATGAGGAGGGAAGGAAAAAAAATGCAAGCTTGCACAAAATAGTACATTTTGTCTTATTGAGGACACTTCCCTTTTTTGAGTTTTTTTGAATTTGAAATTTTGGGCATGGGAAATAATGGGAATGCAACTATTGAAAATGTGGCACATGTTTTTGGGCACCATAAAATATTCCCTCTAGTCACCCATGACAATAAAAATTGTCACTTAAGAATTGAGGAATATTTAATGGTCCTTTTTATTTTTCTATGCACTAAAAATGGAAAAATACCTTTTTAATTATTTTGACTAGGGTTTTCTTTCTAAAAAATTGTACAAAAATTATCCTTGATAGAATAAAAATGTACTTTTTGTGGATGTGCATTTTTTGCGAGAAAATCATCTTTTTACGAAAAATGACCAAAATGCCCTTTTTGACCCTAAAACCCTAATTTGCTTAACAAGTGCATTCCAACCCTAAAAATGACTTTAAAGACCTTGGAATGACTTCTAAGACCCAAAATGCAATGCATAATGCTTCTCACTCCTCAACTTATTTATTTTTGTGGAAAATTAGGGTTTTGATCTAAGCTGGACAAAATTGGGGTATGACAGCTGCCCCTCTTTATCTGGATTTTAACGAGGAATATGAATTGGCCGAAACATATTCCGAGGAAAAATAAAGATAAAGAATTTAGAAATTATACCGATTTTGTCTACTTAGGGAAACCCGATTTTTCCTTTTTCCATCTCTCTAGTTTTTTCTGTTTTTGTTAATGTAAGGTGAAAAATGAAATTCTAATGCATGCGAGAATAGAGATTTTTTTTTTTTTTTTTGATAAATGGACATTGGCCCGAGATGAATGCAGTGGATGAAGCGTCAGCCCTCAGTAAGCCAACAAAAGCAGGAAATAGATTGGTGCTAGCCCTCGGGCAGCAAAAGCTGGAAATAAATTGAGAAAAGCGGTAAATTGGGAATTCGGAGGCTGCCTAAAACCTTCTAACGGACTCTTGTCGAGTCTGAGCTCTGGGGGGTGGCCTTTTCGAGCGACCGATCAACATCAGGTCCGGAACTGATTTGATCAATGGATTTACGCTATGCCTTAGGCTGACACAACTAATCCGAAGGACTTGACGAAGTCTGATGGATCCATTGCGTGCTCGTACACAATGTTGTGATCTGTGGAAGGAGTTCACTAACTCGGTGGGAGTTCACTAACTCTGTGGGAGTTCACTAACTCTGTGTTGATGGAGTTTACTAACTCGGGGTTGAGGGAGTTTACTAACTCAGGGTTGATGGAGTTTACTAACTCGGGGTTGATGATTTTCTGAAAATGAGATTTTTGGGACTCTCTGGTCCGGAGTAACTTTTCTCTTGGATGGTGCATGAAATGCGTGCACTTGGATGTTTGGGGTGCACATGAATGCAATGATTGACTTTGGTGGGATGTCTTTTCTGTTTGATTTTTCTCTTCTTTTCCTTTTGTTATTCTTTCGCTCTTCTGAGATGCGAATTTGAAGGCGTACTGTACTGTTTGATGCCATGGAGTGATGACTGGTATGGATGATATGAGAATGATGAATGATATGAAGATGTTGTGTTCTTTTATGTTCCGTCTTCTGTGATTTTCTTCTCTCCTTTCTTATTTGCTCTTTTTTTCTATGGAATGCAGATATCTATGTAAATGGAGTGTGAATGTATGTTATGCAAAGTGTATGTGATGTGATGATTTCAATGGAATGATGGATGCTATGAGATGCTATTTTTGATTTTTTTCCTTTTTATTTTGGTTAAGGATCAACACTTCAAGTGCCTACAAGGTAACATCCTAATCCCCAAGGATTAAGGTGAGCACCAAAGCCCTACAAGATAACAACCTAATCCCTGAGGATCCAGGCGAGCACTAAAACCCTACAAGATAACAACCTAATCCCTAAGGGTCCAGGCGAGCACCGAAGCCCTACAAGATAACAACCTAATCCCTAAGGATCCAGGCGAGCACTGAAGCCCTACAAGATAACAACCTAGTCCCTAAGGATCCAGAGCACTGAAGCCTTACAAGATAACAACCTAATCCCTAAGGATCAAGGCGATCACTAAAGCCCTAAAAGATAACAACCTAATCCCTAAGGATCTAGGTGAGCATTGAAGCCCTACAAGATAACAACCTAATCCCTAAGGATCCAAGCGAGCACTGAAGCCCTACAAGATAACAACCTAATCCCTAAGGATCCAGGCGAGCACTGAAGCCCTACAAGATAACAACCTAATCCCTAAGGGTTAAGGCGAGCACTAAAGCCCTACAAGCGGCCAACTTTAGGCGACCCCCTCATGTGCTGAGATAGCTGGTTAAAGAATTTTTCCTATTTGTCTTTTTGCTATGTGAGGATGCAAATGCAGTATTTTGATGCATGATATGACAAAATTTTTGGGGTATTCAAATACTTTTTTTTGTGAATACTTTCATAATGATGAGACGCGAGACTTTGGATGCAAAAGTGGGGGTGAATTTGATCATCCTTTTTCTTTGGAAAAACTAGTTTTGATTTAAACCGCGGTGTTCTCAAGGTTATTATTTACAAGCAAACCCATTTATGTTTTCCTCCATTCCATGATAACTGAACCTTCAATAACAATCTTGTGCTTTCTCTATGAAACATTGCCAAGTGAACACACATGAATATGCAGACGCCAGGTGAGTGTTTAGGATGAATGCCAGACTGCCCCAATTTAGGCCTTCGGCGACTGTGAATGAATGACTTGCCCCTGTCCGGAGTGTGAAAGGAAGCGGAGTGAAAGAGCAAATACGCAGGAACTAGTGCCATGGCTGACACCGGGTGAAAGGATGAATGGCCATGGATGGACACTGAACAGACTCTCCCCGGACTAGGGTGGGCAGGTGGTGAAGAGAATACCCCAACTTTTAGATCTGAGTGGTGTTCTCAGTGCAAATCTTTGGTTCTCTGTGAATATCTCAACTTTTGGCATGAAAGAAACCTTACTTGGTGATCACTAAACCTTGTTTTAATGCAACTTGAGTGTGTTTTGGAGTGCAAGTCCCTCTTTTTTTTTTATTTTGTCAGCTTTCTTTTTTCTGACTGTTCGTTTTTGTTTCCTCAGTTCTCTTTTTTTCTGAGGGTTTATTCTTTCTTGATCAGCTTTCTTTTTTCTGAACGTTTGTTTTTTCTTTTGAGCAAACACATTGTACATAGATAAGCTGGTTCGTCCTAAGATTAGAATCTGAGAGAACAAAAGCAATCGGTCATTGATCGGAATGGACTTTTCAGGATTGTGGTGTTTTGTGGAGGAACGATAGTTAGGCTTAATGAAGTGTTTGAGGCTAATGGGAGGATGAGTTTTGTTCGGCGTTGGTTGACGGTTAACGGTCTATGAGGGAGATGGTTATTGGGCTTATTTGGGCTTTGTTAAGGCAAATTTGTGTCTCATGGTAGAATGGCTGAGGGGTTTGGTGTTGGGGCCAAAGGAAGTGTTTGAAGGTTTATGGAACCAGGTGTTGGAAGATTTATCGAGACAAGGGTCTCTTGTGCTTTGTGGCAACATGTATCAGCTCACAACTTATTATTTTTTGTCTTTTTGATTTTTTTGACTCATTTGTTTCATTTTTCGGACTTTTCTTCTTTCTTTGCTTTTGAGTTGAGTGAGCTGATGCACTATTTTTGTTTTTGATATTTGAAGTGATCCTTGTCTAGGGTGATTAGAGGGTATATTTTTGAGTTTGGTTTTTCTTGGCTTAAGGTAGGTAGAAAAGGGACTTTCTGGGATTTTGGGTTCTTGAGGGTATAGGGAGGTGGCCACACTTCATCTCAAATCCCGATGACTTATTTATTTTTGTAAAACAAGATAACGGTTCATCTATCTATATGTGTTTGCTCCTTTCTTTGCATTTTTTCTCTTTTTTTTTATGCCCTAACTTTTGCCTGGACCGCCCTTTGCGGGTTTTCGATCCATCGGGCGCTTTTTTCTGCCTAGGCCGCCCTTTGCGGGTTTTCCACCTAGCGAGCTTATTT
Source organism: Astragalus membranaceus (assembly GCA_039519185.1). Classification (NCBI taxonomy): domain Eukaryota; kingdom Viridiplantae; phylum Streptophyta; class Magnoliopsida; order Fabales; family Fabaceae; genus Astragalus; species Astragalus membranaceus. Next base: position 56,924,712 of record CM076850.1, on the reverse strand, counting down.
TCTTGTTTATTATTATCTTTTGAAAGACTTGCACTGAAGGAATATGATATTAACAAGGAAAATTAGTGACCACAGTCTTGCCCCAGCATGGAGGACTTAAAGCGTTAGACTGAACTAAAAGTCAAATATGCACTGATGGACTTATGATAAAACAGGGCAATGACGATCTTGAACAAAAGTGACTGAAAAGGGTAACTTTTATAGATGACGATGCTGAAAAGGAAACATGTGCCCTTATTGAAATATCCTAAGGCCTTGGGCAGAGCCAGAGGATTGCATTACATAAAATTTGCTTTGAACTGAAAACTACATGAAAATGCATGACGAAGACACAAATGCTTGACGATCAACACCTCGATCCTCTTCAACTACTGCCATCCCGGCCTGACAGCCCTGATCTCAAAGGGTTTAGTCCTTCACCTCCCTCATCAAAGGTCAACTGTTTTGTATCAATAAGATCCTGAACCGACTGCTTCAAAGGATGACAATTCTCAGTAGAGTGACCAATTGCCCCAGAATGGAATTCACAGGTAGCCTTTGCATTATACCTTCTTGGGAATGGAGGTTGGACTGGCTTCATCCCACGAGGAGAGATCAACCTATGGTTGATTAGATAGCTGCACAAATCAGTGTACGACACAGGAATGGGGTCGTACTGACGTGACTTTCCTTGTCCCACTATAGCATTGATTTCTCCATTTTTCCTTGCAGGCAAATCACTAGCATTGTCGGCGCCAGTAGGATTGCAGGGGATTCTTCCTCTCTTCATCCCGACTTCAAGTCTTGCCCCTACTTTGATCACATCTGAGAAGCTTGAGGACCCACTTCCAACCAGACGTTCATAGAAAACAGCTGGGAGAGTCTCCATAAACATGTACACCATCTCCTTTTCAGTCAATGGTGGCTTCACCTGAGCAGCTATGCTCCTCCATCTTTGAGCATATTCCTTAAAGGACACATGATCTTTCTTGCTCATATACTGCAGCTGAATCCGATCTGGAGCCATGTCTTTGTTGTATTCGTACTCCTTTAAGAAAGCTTCAGAAAGGTCCTTCCAACTGTGGATGTCGGAAGGCTGCAACTGCATGTACCAATCCAGAGATGCCCCAGTTAGGCTGTACTGGAAGTAGTGGATGAGCAGTTTGTCGTCGCGATTGTATGCGGTCATCCTTCGGGCGTACATGGTTACGTGTCTATTTGGGCAGCTGGTACCACAATATTGGTCAAAGACTGGCACCTTCATCTTTGGGGGAATAACCAAGTCTGGAACAAGACATAGATCACGGGCGTCTTGAGCTTTGGTCTTTGAATCCTCTATGGCTTTTAAACGCTTTTCCAACTCATGCAACTGATCTCTGGGTTGAGAGTTCTCAAATAGATGACCTTGAGGATCACTATCCATATTGAAAAGAGAAACCTCATGTGGATCAGTACCTCCTAGGGCGTGAGCAGGATAATTAACCCCAGATCCCGGATGGGGAATAGCAGTCACAGCTTCAGCGGGTCCCGAGGTAGGAAGGATGGTTGCGGCCCCACCTGGGTTTACAACAGCAGTATCTTCGGTAGTGGTCCCGTTTTTCAAAGCTTGCAGGGTGCCCATCATTTCAGTCATCTGCATTCTTATCGCATCCATCTGCATTTCTATCACCCCGAATTTATTATTTAACGCCTGATTCTCTTGGACTAGTGCCTGATTCCCTTGGACTAGCTGCTTGAGAGCTTCCATAATCGGATTATCTAGACCTGAATTGCCGGGATTCTCAATCACTAGGTTTCCTTGATTGGTCGCCATGAATCTTGAGTCTGAAGCGGATATCGGCAAACCAGTTGGCCTCTTTCTAGAGATAACAGGGCACACAACATAAGCGCAAGAACGAATGACTGAACAAATGCATGCGACACTTTAGGCTTTACGGGCGGGGCTAGACTAGGATGGGGAATGATGATAAAGCAGGGAAACTGACGGACACGGACAGGGGCGACTGCACATGGCATGCATGCCTAGAAGAATGCTTCACATGATAGAAAAAATTTATGAACAATTTTAATCTTTTATCATGGGATGGATGAGATGCAAAAATTTTGAAGTTATGTGAATGAGCTGCTGACTCGAGAACTGGGTACTTTGGAACACCTTGAGTTTTTTTTTTTTTTGGGGAATGACTATTTTGCAAAACCGTCTCGTCTCTCATCAGAACCTTTATTGTACAGATCATGATATGCAAATGCATGGAAAAATGACCACTTGAGAAGTGTACTTATTCTAAAAAATAAAAAATAAAAAAAATTGTTTTTTTTTTTTTTGGTGCAAGATGAAATACAAAATTTCAATGCATTTTTGAATGCAAGAATGATGCTTTTTCAAAATGGCTTTTTTCATTGTTATGCTTGACGGGGGGGACCCGCTCCTACGTATCCTCACTGTGATGAGGAATCAAAGCGTACGTAGTTCTACCATGTCCTTTCTCTTCTTTTTTGCATGATGCCCATGAGGTTGACGCTGAAATGCTATGCAAATGATAACCCCTTTAGTTTTCATTTTTCTTATGCAATGTATGATGAATGTACTTTTTCAAAATTGGAGTTTTATTTAGTGCAAATGATGCAAATGCTGTAATGATGCGATGTAATGCAATGATGCAATGCAAGATGCTTCTTTTTGGTATTTTTGCGTAAAGAGGGTATTCACAGGTGGAATTTTGAAAATTTACACTCTATATGCTCCACCATATAGGTGTTTATTTGAAAGGGAAAAGCATATTTTTTGATTTTCAAAAAAAAAAAAATTGAGGGAAAAAGGTTGACTGAACTGAATGCAACAATGCAGCACACAATTTGGAAAGCCCTTGTGACCTAAAAAGAGGTGAGACCTACGATCTAGGGCAATTTAAAGGGTAATCCTCCCATGTGGCTCTATTCACTCCCTCGCAAAGGCTACCAGAGCTAAATCTCTCTCATGATAACACCCACAACGATGGAATGCCATCTGGTGTGAGGTACCATAAAAGAGCATACTCTGGCTGAAACTTTCGTGAGAGCAGAAGGACATCGGTCCAATTGGCAGTCACTACTCGTTTCCACTCTCCTAGGTGTTTTTCAGACCTTGGGTTTTAGGCCTCTCTCAAAGCACATAATCATAAGGGTGTGAGTGTGTGTGGTAAGGGCGTACCACTTAAAACTACCCGACACATATTACCCCACCTGCAAGTGAGACGCCAGAACAGTCCAGAAAAAGCAAGGTAACAACATGTCGTCTACACTAGGGTTCAATATCAAATAAGCTAGCCTGGGGTTTCAACAACAATCAGGTACATTGCTTACCTCAAGAAAGGGAGCCAAGAAGGGGGGATCCGGATAGAATTGGGGAGAAATGCATGAGCATAAGCAATAAAAGAAAAGGAGATAGGGAACAAACATAGAAGAAGACAAATGCGTATGCCTACAATTAATGATAAGAAAGAAAGGAAAAAGAATGAAGGCAAACAAGGTATCAGTCAAATCAACAATACATTAAACCACACATCTTAATTAGTTAGGCTTGAGCCTCGTCTTTTTTTTTAAAAAAGGTCCCCAGTGGAGTCGCCAGCTGTTGCACCCCAAAAAATCCGGTTCGGACTTCTCATTGTACAACGTGGAAAAGGTATGGAGCCGCCACCAATATTTTAATTTTAAGACCAAAACATTGAAAAAAGGTCTTTTAGACAAGGCGGATGGTCTTTCGAAAACTAGAGATATGGGTTCGGGGGTCGGTTAGGCATGGGGAAGGTATTAGCACCCCGTACCTCCTTTCTACCGAAAGGGAACCTTTAATTAAATGTGTGGTTTGAAGTGTCGATTTGAAAATGCTTTTATTTTGCCTCTTTATTGAAAAGGGAGTGAGAAGACTTAATGAAAATTTTTATTTTTGGCGCTTGACGAGAGTTGGCCTCTCGCTCCTACGTATCTCCTGGTGCGATGGAGAATTCAAAGCTACGTAGTTCTTGGTTGTCCTAAAAAGGTTTTTGTTTTTTAGTCTGTTTAGATGAGTTTTCGCAGTAAGAGTGAGGATTCGCGATGACCAAACAACAACGGTTTAGAGTGGCCGCGCTACTAACTCTTTTGAAAATGAAATTATCATTAACAACCAAACGGCAACGGCGCGAGTGATCATTAACGATAATCGGTTTTGCTTTTGATTCGAGTGTTCGCGACGACCAAACAACAACGGTTTAGAGTGGCCGCGCTACTAACTCTTTTGAAAATGAAATTATCATTAACAACCAAACGGCAACGGCGCGAGTGATCATTAATGATAATCGGTTTTTATTTTAGATTATCAAAAAGGGCTTTCGCAATCGAATTAATTTTGGTTTGTTGTGCTTGACGAGGACGTGGCTCGCTCCTATGTATCCCAAATGGGAATCAAAGCGACGTAATTCTAATTTCTTTAGTTTTGAAAAGGTTTTCGAAGTAGGACGAGCATTAGCGAATGATTAAACTAACAAAGGTTATGGGTAATCATCGCTGAGTACTCATGTGAAATTGAAGAGCGTTCATAGAGATCAAACTAACAAAGGTTATGGGTGACCTCCACTACTTGCTTATTTTTGTTTATTGAAAATGCTTTGAAAATTAATTGGTTTGGAAAAGAGTTTTTTAAAAAAATAAATAAATCATTTTCAATCGAATTCTATGTCCAAAACCAAATGCAACATGAATGAATGAAGTTCAAACATATTCAACTAATCAAGCAATCATGAACATGTTGATCATCAACTAAGATTAAGCATGCCAATATAATCAAGAGATTTAATTGTCATAGATGCAAGACAAAGTTCTCAAAACAATTGTGTTTGTGTGTGAAGGAGAATTGCTACACAAGTTGGAAGCAATCTCAAGAGGGGCACATATGCCTCTATGCTACACATGTTGGTAGCCTTATAAGGGCACATGATTGTGTAAAAGGGTTTGTGCACAATTAAGTCAAGACATTCAAATGGCATCAAGAACAAAGGAATACAATTGATCATAGGCATAGAGTATTCTAGGTTAGGTGAATGAACATGTGAGCAATGATGCATGATTTGGCAAGCATGTGAATGCATGAGCATACAAGAATGAATGCATGAATGAGTAGACAAGAGGATGCATGAGCATACAAGAATGCATGAGCATTTGAGTATGATTACATTTATTATGCAAGGCATAAATACTCGAGAATGCATGAGAGTGTCGCATAAATAGGGATGGATGAAGATGCATGAGGGTGAAAATGTTTTGGTAAAAGGTTTAGGTAAGAAAGTGGTAAAATGTTTTTGGGTTTTGGTGTTTTGTAAATGAGATGAAATGTTTTTGGTCTTGAAAGTGGTAAAAGTATTTTGGGGTTTATTTTATAAAGTTGAAAAAGTATGAAATGCAAATGAGAAAATGTTTTGGGGTTTTTATGCAAAGATGCAAGTGGTAAAATGTTTTGAATGAAGGTAAAAATGTTTTATGTGATGAGATAAAAATGTTTTGGTAAAAACTAAGTGAAATGGTAAAAACCAAAGTGGTAAAATGTTTTTATGTTTTTTTGGTAAAAAGTTAATGAAGTGGTAAAGTAAAATGGTAAAAAGTAAACAAACACAATGACATAACTTGCATTTACTCAACCACAATCAAAATGACAATCTTCAAGCAATCAAAGGGGTAAAAACCCTAGTCATGGCCGAATGCATACAAGCATGGAATCATCAACTTATTTCATGCAAAAATTGACAAATTAACACACAAAACAACACAAAAGAAGAGGACCTAATCTATCATGCAAGTTCCTAAGACAAACATCAACCAAATCATGCATTTATTCACGCGAAATCAAAGGAAAAAAACTAGCAAAATGGGCATGAGAATGGGTTTTCATTTGATGAAAATTATACCAACAAGGTTTAAAATACAATAAAATGCAAGAAGACACAAGAACAATTCCTTCAAAGCCAAGGAGCCACCTCAAACACCCAAGCCTCCCTAAGTGCTTGTCAATAATGTTTGAGATGGCTCCTCAAAGCATCAACAACAATATATGAAGGAGTTGAGATGAGGAGAAGAGAGATTACATAATGAAAATTAAAGAAAATGCAAGAGTTTGTGAGCTTACCTCTAGATCTTGCTTGAAATGAAGAAGAAGATCAAAATAGAAACCAAGAACACTTGAACCTCCTCTTGAATCCCACGAAAATCACTTGATATTGAAGGATTTGATGATGAACTTTGAAGATAATGCAAGATTAGAAGTGGATTTAGTGTAGGAATCAAGAATAATGAAGTTTGGATGGTTGAAAATTGAAGAATTGGTGGTGGAAATGGTGGGAGGTGGTCTTGGGTTTGAGAGGGGAGGAGGAGAGGAATTGTGATCTGATTGTGTGCTAGGGTAAAATGAGAATCCCCTCCCTTTGGTTTCTTATTTTTGGGTTTTATATGAGGTGCAAAATTAAGGGTATATAGGACATTGTGCTTTTGCCAACCATTGAGATTTGAGATAGAATTTGAATCAAGGGCCAAGATTGCAATGCACATGGATTAGGGACAATGAGAAAGCACCAATGGAAGGGAATGAGCTGGTGTCATATGAAATTGAAGAGTTTTTTGTACACAAAAGTTGTTGGGGGCCATTAGGTCAATTTGCACATAGTTGTAGCCTAGGATTTGATCTAGAATTTTAATCAATGGCTAGGAGTACAACTCACATGGATTAAGGGCATGAAGAAACACAAAATGAGGTAAAAATGGGATGGAATTCGCAGCCATGAGGAGGGAAGGAAAAAAATGCAAGCTTGCACAAAATAGTACATTTTGTCTTATTGAGGACACTTCCCTTTTTTTAGTTTTTTTTAATTTGAAATTTTGGGCATGGGAAATAATGGGAATGCAACTATTGAAAATGTGGCACATGTTTTTGGGCACCATAAAATATTCCCTCTAGTCACCCATGACAATAAAAATTGTCACTTAAGAATTGAGGAATATTTAATGGTCCTTTTTATTTTTCTATGCACTAAAAATGGAAAAATACCTTTTTAATTATTTTGACTAGGGTTTTCTTTCTAAAAAATTGTACAAAAATTATCCTTGATAGAATAAAAATGTACTTTTTGTGGATGTGCATTTTTTGCGAGAAAATCATCTTTTTACGAAAAATGACCAAAATGCCCTTTTTGACCCTAAAACCCTAATTTGCTTAACAAGTGCATTCCAACCCTAAAAATGACTTTAAAGACCTTGGAATGACTTCTAAGACCCAAAATGCAATGCATAATGCTTCTCACTCCTCAACTTATTTATTTTTGTGGAAAATTAGGGTTTTGATCTAAGCTGGACAAAATTGGGGTATGACAGCTGCCCCTCTTTATCTGGATTTTAACGAGGAATATGAATTGGCCGAAACATATTCCGAGGAAAAATAAAGATAAAGAATTTAGAAATTATACCGATTTTGTCTACTTAGGGAAACCCGATTTTTCCTTTTTCCATCTCTCTAGTTTTTTCTGTTTTTGTTAATGTAAGGTGAAAAATGAAATTCTAATGCATGCGAGAATAGAGATTTTTTTTTTTTTTTTGATAAATGGACATTGGCCCGAGATGAATGCAGTGGATGAAGCGTCAGCCCTCAGTAAGCCAACAAAAGCAGGAAATAGATTGGTGCTAGCCCTCGGGCAGCAAAAGCTGGAAATAAATTGAGAAAAGCGGTAAATTGGGAATTCGGAGGCTGCCTAAAACCTTCTAACGGACTCTTGTCGAGTCTGAGCTCTGGGGGGTGGCCTTTTCGAGCGACCGATCAACATCAGGTCCGGAACTGATTTGATCAATGGATTTACGCTATGCCTTAGGCTGACACAACTAATCCGAAGGACTTGACGAAGTCTGATGGATCCATTGCGTGCTCGTACACAATGTTGTGATCTGTGGAAGGAGTTCACTAACTCGGTGGGAGTTCACTAACTCTGTGGGAGTTCACTAACTCTGTGTTGATGGAGTTTACTAACTCGGGGTTGAGGGAGTTTACTAACTCAGGGTTGATGGAGTTTACTAACTCGGGGTTGATGATTTTCTGAAAATGAGATTTTTGGGACTCTCTGGTCCGGAGTAACTTTTCTCTTGGATGGTGCATGAAATGCGTGCACTTGGATGTTTGGGGTGCACATGAATGCAATGATTGACTTTGGTGGGATGTCTTTTCTGTTTGATTTTTCTCTTCTTTTCCTTTTGTTATTCTTTCGCTCTTCTGAGATGCGAATTTGAAGGCGTACTGTACTGTTTGATGCCATGGAGTGATGACTGGTATGGATGATATGAGAATGATGAATGATATGAAGATGTTGTGTTCTTTTATGTTCCGTCTTCTGTGATTTTCTTCTCTCCTTTCTTATTTGCTCTTTTTTTCTATGGAATGCAGATATCTATGTAAATGGAGTGTGAATGTATGTTATGCAAAGTGTATGTGATGTGATGATTTCAATGGAATGATGGATGCTATGAGATGCTATTTTTGATTTTCTTCCTTTTTATTTTGGTTAAGGATCAACACTTCAAGTGCCTACAAGGTAACATCCTAATCCCCAAGGATTAAGGTGAGCACCAAAGCCCTACAAGATAACAACCTAATCCCTGAGGATCCAGGCGAGCACTAAAACCCTACAAGATAACAACCTAATCCCTAAGGGTCCAGGCGAGCACCGAAGCCCTACAAGATAACAACCTAATCCCTAAGGATCCAGGCGAGCACTGAAGCCCTACAAGATAACAACCTAGTCCCTAAGGATCCAGAGCACTGAAGCCTTACAAGATAACAACCTAATCCCTAAGGATCAAGGCGAGCACTAAAGCCCTAAAAGATAACAACCTAATCCCTAAGGATCTAGGTGAGCATTGAAGCCCTACAAGATAACAACCTAATCCCTAAGGATCCAGGCGAGCACTGAAGCCCTACAAGATAACAACCTAATCCCTAAGGGTTAAGGCGAGCACTAAAGCCCTACAAGCGGCCAACTTTAGGCGACCCCCTCATGTGCTGAGATAGCTGGTTAAAGAATTTTTCCTATTTGTCTTTTTGCTATGTGAGGATGCAAATGCAGTATTTTGATGCATGATATGACAAAATTTTTGGGGTATTCAAATACTTTTTTTTGTGAATACTTTCATAATGATGAGACGCGAGACTTTGGATGCAAAAGTGGGGGTGAATTTGATCATCCTTTTTCTTTGGAAAAACTAGTTTTGATTTAAACTGCGGTGTTCTCAAGGTTATTATTTACAAGCAAACCCATTTATGTTTTCCTCCATTCCATGATAACTGAACCTTCAATAACAATCTTGTGCTTTCTCTATGAAACATTGCCAAGTGAACACACATGAATATGCAGACGCCAGGTGAGTGTTTAGGATGAATGCCAGACTGCCCCAATTTAGGCCTTCGGCGACTGTGAATGAATGACTTGCCCCTGTCCGGAGTGTGAAAGGAAGCGGAGTGAAAGAGCAAATACGCAGGAACTAGTGCCATGGCTGACACCGGGTGAAAGGATGAATGGCCATGGATGGACACTGAACAGACTCTCCCCGGACTAGGGTGGGCAGGTGGTGAAGAGAATACCCCAACTTTTAGATCTGAGTGGTGTTCTCAGTGCAAATCTTTGGTTCTCTGTGAATATCTCAACTTTTGGCATGAAAGAAACCTTACTTGGTGATCACTAAACCTTGTTTTAATGCAACTTGAGTGTGTTTTGGAGTGCAAGTCCCTCTTTTTTTTTATTTTGTCAGGTTTCTTTTTTCTGACTGTTCGTTTTTGTTTCCTCAGTTCTCTTTTTTTCTGAGGGTTTATTCTTTCTTGATCAGCTTTCTTTTTTCTGATCGTTTGTTTTTTCTTTTGAGCAAACACATTGTACATAGATAAGCTGGTTCGTCCTAAGATTAGAATCTGAGAGAACAAAAGCAATCGGTCATTGATCGGAATGGACTTTTCAGGATTGTGGTGTTTTGTGGAGGAACGATAGTTAGGCTTAATGAAGTGTTTGAGGCTAATGGGAGGATGAGTTTTGTTCGGCGTTGGTTGACGGTTAACGGTCTATGAGGGAGATGGTTATTGGGCTTATTTGGGCTTTGTTAAGGCAAATTTGTGTCTCATGGTAGAATGGCTGAGGGGTTTGGTGTTGGGGCCAAAGGAAGTGTTTGAAGGTTTATGGAACCAGGTGTTGGAAGATTTATCGAGACAAGGGTCTCTTGTGCTTTGTGGCAACATGTATCAGCTCACAACTTATTATTTTTTGTCTTTTTGATTTTTTTTGACTCATTTGTTTCATTTTTCGGACTTTTCTTCTTTCTTTGCTTTTGAGTTGAGTGAGCTGATGCACTATTTTTGTTTTTGATATTTGAAGTGATCCTTGTCTAGGGTGATTAGAGGGTATATTTTTGAGTTTGGTTTTTCTTGGCTTAAGGTAGGTAGGAAAGGGACTTTCTGGGATTTTGGGTTCTTGAGGGTATAGGGAGGTGGCCACACTTCATCTCAAATCCCGATGGCTTATTTATTTTTGTAAAACAAGATAACGGTTCATCTATCTATATGTGTTTGCTCCTTTCTTTGCATTTTTTCTCTTTTTTTTATGCCCTAACTTTTGCCTGGACCGCCCTTTGCGGGTTTTCGATCCATCGGGCGCTTTTTTCTGCCTAGGCCGCCCTTTGCGGGTTTTCCACCTAGCGAGCTTATTTTCTTGTTTATTATTATCTTTTGAAAGACTTGCACTGAAGGAATATGATATTAACAAGGAAAATTAGTGACCACAGTCTTGCCCCAGCATGGAGGACTTAAAGCGTTAGACTGAACTAAAAGTCAAATATGCACTGATGGACTTATGATAAAACAGGGCAATGACGATCTTGAACAAAATTGACTGAAAAGGGTAACTTTTATAGATGACGATGCTGAAAAGGAAACATGTGCCCTTATTGAAATATCCTAAGGCCTTGGGCAGAGCCAGAGGATTGCATTACATAAAATTTGCTTTGAACTGAAAACTACATGAAAATGCATGACGAAGACACAAATGCTTGACGATCAACACCTCGATCCTCTTCAACTACTGCCATCCCGGCCTGACAACCCTGATCTCAAAGGGTTTAGTCCTTCACCTCCCTCATCAAAGGTCAACTGTTTTGTATCAATAAGATCCTGAACCGACTGCTTCAAAGGATGACAATTCTCAGTAGAGTGACCAATTGCCCCAGAATGGAATTCACAGGTAGCCTTTGCATTATACCTTCTTGGGAATGGAGGTTGGACTGGCTTCATCCCACGAGGAGAGATCAACCTATGGTTGATTAGATAGCTGCACAAATCAGTGTACGACACAGGAATGGGGTCGTACTGACGTGACTTTCCTTGTCCCACTATAGCATTGATTTCTCCATTTTTCCTTGCAGGCAAATCACTAGCATTGTCGGCGCCAGTAGGATTGCAGGGGATTCTTCCTCTCTTCATCCCGACTTCAAGTCTTGCCCCTACTTTGATCACATCTGAGAAGCTTGAGGACCCACTTCCAACCAGACGTTCATAGAAAACAGCTGGGAGAGTCTCCATAAACATGTACACCATCTCCTTTTCAGTCAATGGTGGCTTCACCTGAGCAGCTATGCTCCTCCATCTTTGAGCATATTCCTTAAAGGACACATGATCTTTCTTGCTCATATACTGCAGCTGAATCCGATCTGGAGCCATGTCTTTGTTGTATTCGTACTCCTTTAAGAAAGCTTCAGAAAGGTCCTTCCAACTGTGGATGTCGGAAGGCTGCAACTGCATGTACCAATCCAGAGATGCCCCAGTTAGGCTGTACTGGAAGTAGTGGATGAGCAGTTTGTCGTCGTGATTGTATGCGGTCATCCTTCGGGCGTACATGGTTACGTGTCTATTTGGGCAGCTGGTACCACAATATTGGTCAAAGACTGGCACCTTCATCTTTGGGGGAATAACCAAGTCTGGAACAAGACATAGATCACGGGCGTCTTGAGCTTTGGTCTTTGAATCCTCTATGGCTTTTAAACGCTTTTCCAACTCATGCAACTGATCTCTGGGTTGAGAGTTCTCAAATAGATGACCTTGAGGATCACTATCCATATTGAAAAGAGAAACCTCATGTGGATCAGCACCTCCCAGGGCGTGAGCAGGATAATTAACCCCAGATCCCGGATGGGGAATAGCAGTCACAGCTTCAGCGGGTCCCGAGGTAGGAAGGATGGTTGCGGCCCCACCTGGGTTTACAACAGCAGTATCTTCGGTAGTGGTCCCGTTTTTCAAAGCTTGCAGGGTGCCCATCATTTCAGTCATCTGCATTCTTATCGCATCCATCTGCATTTCTATCACCCCGAATTTATTATTTAACGCCTGATTCTCTTGGACTAGTGCCTGATTCCCTTGGACTAGCTGCTTGAGAACTTCCATAATCGGATTATCTAGACCTGAATTGCCGGGATTCTCAATCACTAGGTTTCCTTGATTGGTCGCCATGAATCTTGAGTCTGAAGCAGATATCGGCAAACCAGTTGGCCTCTTTCTAGAGATAACAGGGCACACAACATAAGCGCAAGAACGAATGACTGAACAAATGCATGCGACACTTTAGGCTTTACGGGCGGGGCTAGACTAGGACGGGGAATGATGATAAAGCAGGGAAACTGACGGACACGGACAGGGGCGACTGCACATGGCATGCATGCCTAGAAGAATGCTTCACAGGATAGAAAAAATTTATGAACAATTTAAATCTTTTATCATGGGATGGATGAGATGCAAAAATTTTGAAGTTATGTGAATGAGCTGCTGACTCGAGAACTGGGTACTTTGGAACACCTTGATTTTTTTTTTTTTTGGGGAATGACTATTTTGCAAAACCGTCTCGTCTCTCATCAAAACCTTTATTGTACAGATCATGATATGCAAATGCATGGAAAAATGACCACTTGAGAAGTGTACTTATTCTAAAAAATAAAAAATAAAAAAAATTGTTTTTTTTTTTGGTGCAAGATGAAATACAAAATTTCAATGCATTTTTGAATGCAAGAATGATGCTTTTTCAAAATGGCTTTTTTCATTTGTTATGCTTGACGGGGCGGACCCGCTCCTACGTATCCTCACTGTGATGAGGAATCAAAGCGTACGTAGTTCTACCATGTCTTTTCTCTTCTTTTTTGCATGATGCCCATGAGGTTGACGCTGAAATGCTATGCAAATGATAACCCCTTTTGTTTTCATTTTTCTTATGCAATGTATGATGAATGTACTTTTTCAAAATTGGAGTTTTATTTAGTGCAAATGATGCAAATGCTGTAATGATGCGATGTAATGCAATGATGCAATGCAAGATGCTTCTTTTTGGTATTTTTGCGTAAAGAGGGTATTCACAGGTGGAATTTTGAAAATTTACACTCTATATGCTCCCCCATATAGGTGTTTATTTGAAAGGGAAAAGCATATTTTTTGATTTTCAAAAAAAAAAAAATTGAGGGAAAAAGGTTGACTGAACTGAATGCAACAATGCAGCACACAATTTGGAAAGCCCTTGTGACCTAAAAAGAGGTGAGACCTACGATCTAGGGCAATTTAAAGGGTAATCCTCCCATGTGGCTCTATTCACTCCCTCGCAAAGGCTACCAGAGCTAAATCTCTCTCATGATAACACCCACAACGATGGAATGCCATCTGGTGTGAGGTACCATAAAAGAGCATACTCTGGCTGAAACTTTCGTGAGAGCAGAAGGACATCGGTCCAATTGGCAGTCACTACTCGTTTCCACTCTCCTAGGTGTTTTTCAGACCTTGGGTTTTAGGCCTCTCTCAAAGCACATAATCATAAGGGTGTGAGTGTGTGTGGTAAGGGCGTACCACTTAAAACTACCCGACACATATTACCCCACCTGCAAGTGAGACGCCAGAACAGTCCAGAAAAAGCAAGGTAACAACATGTCGTCTACACTAGGGTTCAATATCAAATAAGCTAGCCTGGGGTTTCAACAACAATCAGGTACATTGCTTACCTCAAGAAAGGGAGCCAAGAAGGGGGGATCCGGATAGAATTGGGGAGAAATGCATGAGCATAAGCAATAAAAGAAAAGGAGATAGGGAACAAACATAGAAGAAGACAAATGCGTATGCCTACAATTAATGATAAGAAAGAAAGGAAAAAGAATGAAGGCAAACAAGGTATCAGTCAAATCAACAATACATTAAACCACACATCTTAATTAGTTAGGCTTGACCCTCGTCTTTTTTTTTTAAAAAAGGTCCCCAGTGGAGTCGCCAGCTGTTGCACCCCAAAAAATCCGGTTCGGACTTCTCATTGTACAACGTGGAAAAGGTATGGAGCCGCCACCAATATTTTAATTTTAAGACCAAAACATTGAAAAAAGGTCTTTTAGACAAGGCGGATGGTCTTTCGAAAACTAGAGATATGGGTTCGGGGGTCGGTTAGGCATGGGGAAGGTATTAGCACCCCGTACCTCCTTTCTACCGAAAGGGATGTAACATCCGCAAAATAATTAACCGAATTATTTGGATGTTAACCCAATTGAATTAATTTAGTACTCGACTGGTAAATTTATCGAGTGCAAAAATTATTTAATTGTTGTCATCGAATCGTTAACCGGATAATACGGATCAAGGAAGTTTCGGAATCGAAATAGGAGATTTCGATCAATATGGTAATTTGACCGCGTTGCAACTTAAATATTAAATAAATATGTGTATATGTGTGTGTGTGAATGAATGAAAGAAAGAAAAGAAGGAAAAGGAAGCGTACGAGAGAGAAGGGAAACAGAGGGAAAAGAGAGAAAAGAGAGGAGAAGAGAAAGAATGGAGGGAGGAAGAAGAAGAGGAAAAAGGAGTACTTCGGTTCGTCAAAACGACTTCCTTCCAACACGAAAAATGCTCAGCGTTACTTCCTCTTCGATTTCGTACCAAGATCTTCATCATCAACTCACTCTCTCTCTCTTTGCCATTTTCGAACTTGAGAGGGGAAATCGGTGTTTCGATGGTTGTAACTCAAGGGAAAGCTAAGGGCGATGTTTAGGAGCGAGCACGAGGTGGATTACTCAAAGTATTGAAGATCGATTGGGTGATTTGGAGTTGAAAATCAAATTGGGGTTTTTGGTGAATAGTGGTTTGAGATTGAAGAAGATGATGAATAGTGCCCATGGAGAATTTCGGGAAATCGGTATTTCGGTCAAAAGCGGTTTCGTGATCGAGTGGGAAGCTTTGGAAGCGGATTGGGTGTCGCCGGAGCGGGGAGCGTTCGTGTGGCTACTCGGTGATTTGGCGAAGTCTCGGTGATTTTGAAGTCTCGGTGTCGGCACACGCTTCAAGGGTGAATTCTACTCACGTTTAGGATTTTTGTTTTTCGAATTAATTGATAAACTGTTTTATCGCTTTCGCTGGACTGGAATATTATTTGATAATCGAGTTTGAGAGAATTTGGGTTGAAAACCGTTATTTGAAAATATGTCGCGTTTTAATACAATTCGATTACAATGAGTTTTTGATTGATTTGTTTGATTGTGTGACTTTGATTGAGACTGTTTTTTTTATGGTCGTCAAATCTGTTTTCGGTCGGAACGAGAATCGTTCGAGAACTTTTGGGTCAAAAACCGTTATTTCGGAATATGTCGTATTTTGGTAAAATTCGTTTTGATTGTGTTTTTGATTGGATTGATTGATAGTGTGGTTTGTATTGGGTCTATTGTATTGGTTGTAAAATCTGTTTTCGATCGGAACAAAAATCGGAATTGAGCGGAATAGCGGATTTCGCGAAAATCGCAAAATTCTGCACTTGACAGGTCCCCTTTCTGCCAGTCCACGCGCCGTTTGCGCGCCGCGCGCCACTCGCGCGCCACTGGACAGAACTTGACTGTCAACTCGCGCGCCGTTTGCGCGCCACGCGCCACTCGCGCGCCAGTTGGCAGAATTTTCAGCAACCAAACACTGTTTTTCGTTTCGCGATAACTTTTGATCCGGGAACCCGATTGAGGTGTTCTAAGATGCGTTGGAAAGCTTATTCAGAGGCCTAACTGAATATTCTATTTTTGAGGCAAAATGAACTGTTTTTGATATTGAAAATTGTGTCGAAAAGTGGTCAACTAGAGTGCGAGTGTGAACTTGGTTTTTATAAAAAGAAAATGTGGATTAAGTGTTTCATTGATTGTCTAATTTGATGGACCGTGGGTTCATAGTACTGTAGATATATGTTTATATATCGAGTTGGGTGACGACCCTATGTTGTAACATACTAGGGGGAGGGAGTCATGATCCTCTTACCTAGGCTCCATGCCAATAGGAGAATGTACTATTGGTAGGGGGTTCACCGGCTTGCAGCGTTCGCGTCAGCGGTGTTATGTTGTTTGTAGTACGTTTACCGGGTTCTTCGTTCGCGTTAGCGGTATCGTACTAAACTAACAGGTTACCGGGTTCTTCGTTCGCGTCAGCGGTAATCTGTTTTTGTGTGATTGTTTTTATGCGATACCGGGTTCTTCGTTCGCGTCAGCGGTATCGTACTAAACTAACAGGTTACCGGGTTCTTCGTTCGCGTCAGCGGTAATCTGTTAAAATGTTTTATGCGGTCCATCGGGGGTAGCGTTCGCGCAGCCGATGCCGTATTGAATTAAAATGATTTTATAATTGAACCGAGAGTGCGAGTAGGGGTCTCGGTAGAACTCACTGAGACAAGTTGTCTCACCCAATCAATTGTTGTTGTTTTACAGAGAAACAGGGAAAGAGGAGATCCACAGAGGCACGAGCAGGTTGCCCTCGGACTGGCTACTGAAGACTTAGCTTTATGTTTAAGTTTATTTCCCTTTTGTTGTCTGTATACTAAAACATTATGTATTTAATGTATATCTTTCTTCCGCTTTCTTGTATGGTACTGAATACTATAATTGCTGATGATATATGGTCTGAGAACCATATTGTCTTGTTGTAAATAAGACTGTTTGAGTTATATTCAGCGAAAAATTTATAGTGATATTCAGTGTCTAAGCAGGAAATATATCTCTGATGGGTTACTAGTGTGCACCTGAGTATTTTTGGTCAATAGAAATATCGGGGTGTTACAGTTGGTATCAGAGCAGTTCGACCTAGTCGGACTTAGTTTAGGGTTGAGTCGATTCCTTGTTAGTCCTTTTTGTAATTACACTTGTGATGCTAAGAGACATTGAGCCTGATCAACTTAATACTTAGTGCATCATAAGCGGAATTATGACTGGATGATCAAGATGCAATCCTCGACCAAGACCGGAGTCTCCAACCGGTGCATCCTCAGGAAAGGTGACATGACGGCGGGAGAATACACCGCTAAGTTTGAGAAGTTGTCTCAGTTTTACCAAGTGGTAAAGTAAGCTTCGGATGACGAACGGAGAATGCAGAAGTATAAGAAGGGCATAGGTGCTTTTATGATTTATGGTCTCAGTTCTTATACTGTTACCAATTTTGTTGCCTTAGTGCAGTCAGCCCGTGTCGCCGAGGATGACCTCATAGGAAGTATGGGAAAGAAGAAGGTAGTTGAATTATCAACTCCTAATGCAAAGTCCTAAGATAATTTCATCAAAGGAAAAACAGGTGCAATTTTCTGATTCTTCAAAGGTCAGAAGATGTTCTATCTATGGAGGTCATCACCAGGGTGATCGTCAGCATAGATCAATCGGTGTTGTTATTGTAATGAAGAAGGTCACTATACAAATAGGTGTCCGGTAAGGAAAAGTTCCAAGGAGTCATAAGCAGCTCCAAGGCAAGGACGAGTCAACACTTTGAATGCTTAGACAGTTACGAATGCTGACGGTATACTTAGAAGGATGGAAGTCCTATTCAATAACTCGATCAGTATGTTATAAGATTCGGGTGCCACCTATTGCTGTATATCCCGATCGCGTGTGAATCGGTTGGGATTAACCTTATCTCCGCTATCCGAGCCGATAACCATCTTAGCTGCTGCTAAGGGTCGTGTCCAGACCTAATCTTTGTATAGAATTGTCTACTTGTCATAGGAGGCAGAAATTTCGTTATAGAATTTGTTGTTTGCCTACGAGAAGTGTGGACACCATTTTGGGTATGAATTGGATGACTGCAAATCATGTTGCAATCGACTGTATTAATCAACTATCAGCTTCGCTTCAGAATCAGTTGAATTGTCTAGGAGAAATTCTGAAACGGTTACCTAGTTCACCTTAGACGGTCAATCTTCATTCCAAGGTGCGGAATGACATGTTAGTATGTTATCTGCATCCACTGAAACTAGTTTGGATTTGGCGAACATTCAGATTGTGAATGACTTTCTGGATGTTTTCACGATGAAGTTTCTTCTGAATCTCCTGAGCGAGAGGTAGAGTTTACGGTAGAATTGGTTCCTGGTACGGGATCAATATCTATTGTTTCTTATTGAATGTTCCTTTAGAATTCAAGGAAATGGAGTCTCAACTTGAAGAGTCGACGTTAAGGAAATTCCTTCGACCGAGTGCTTCTCTAAGGAGTGCTCTGGGGTGGTTAGTCGAAAGGAAAAATGGTAGCATGAGATTGTGTATCGACTACCGACTACTCAACAAAGTGACAATCAAGAACAAATATCCTTAGCCAGGGATACACGAATTGCTGGATCAACTTCGAGGTGCCGTGGTGTCTTCAAAAATTGATCTGATGTCAGGTTATCATCAATTAAAAGTTAGAGCCTTAGATATTCCGAAGACAACTTTCCGTACTAAGTATGGACATTACGAGTTCGTAGTGATGCCCTTCGGTTTGACTAATGCTCCAGCGGTATTCATGGATTACATGAACCGAGTGTTCCACGCTTATCTGGATCAGTTCGTTGTCGTTTTCATTGATGGTATCTTGATGTACTCGAAGACCATTGAGGAGCATGTCCAACATCTCCGCATTGTTCCGAAAGTACCCCGAGAAAGTAAGTTGTACTTGAAACCTTCGGAGTGCGATTTTTGGATGCCAGAGTAAAGTCTTTGGGACAGGTGATTTCCCAAGTCGGGAGTTTCTGTAGATCCCAGTAAGAAGGAAGCGGTGTTAAATGGGAGTGACCCACATCAGTCGCAGAGATCAAAAGTTTCTGGATCTAGCCGGTTACTGTGAGAGGTTTGTTAAAGGGTTCTCACAGTTAGTTGTCCACTTACTCGGTTAACTCGTAAGGGTCATCCGTTTACGTGGGATGCTGATTGTGAAGAATGTTTTCAAGAATTGAAGGTTTGGTTGACTTCTGCTCCATTCCTGATTCTTCCGGATCCGTCTTTGAAATTTCAAACTTACGGCGATGTTTCTGGGAAGAGTTTAGGAGGTGTTCTGTGCAGAATCAACAAGAGGTAGTTTATGCGTTCAGGCAATTGAAGACTCATGAGGAGAATTACTCGACTCATGATTTGGAATTGGCAGCTATTGTGTATGCACTGAAGGTTTGAAGACATTACCTGTATGGGTCTCGTTTCGAAGTCTTTAGTGGTCACAAAAGTTTAAAGTATCTGTTTGATAAGAGGAACTGAATAGCAGGCAGAGAAGTGTGTAGAATTCTGAAGGATTATGACTTCGGGTTGAAGTATCATCCAGGAAATCCCAATGTTGTAGCTGATGCGAGTAATAGGAAATCGCTCCACACGGTAGAATCTGTGCGCCCGATGATGAGAATAATAAAAGGGAAGTGTTAGAGGAAGCACACCGAAGTTTGTGTTCTGTTCCGATATGCACATAAATGTAAAGCAGATGTATGAGTGGCAATGTATTAGTTTGTTAGTCTCTTCCTTGTGAAGGTTAACAATGAGATTGTAATAAGTGATTCCGTTTGACAAGTCAAACGTGAATACGAATATGGGAGTAAGGTAACTACTGGCTGTTTTTCACGTTGCGAATAAGCATCAAAGGATTAATCGAGGGATCTGCTTGCAAGAGTTTGAAATGTCAAAAGTGAAGCTTGGCGTGCGGTATGGTAATTTTGAAAAATCGTTTTTGTGAAAACCCGCATGCTAAAGTTAATTTGGGAACGAATCAAGAGGTCAATAAAATCTGATTGAGGAAGAAAATCCTAGGAGGAGTACTTAAGTTGAGGAGAAGTTCTCAACGTTATGGACTAATTCGGAAAGGAATTGGGTGCGTCATGGGTAAATATATTGTAAAGAAAGTCACAATAAAGGATGAAGGGTCCTGAGTTCTGTTTGATAGTCGTTTTGAGAACAACTGAGGTGATTTTCATTACGTTCAAATTTGTCTGATGTCCCCGCGGTTTATTTCTACGTTTACGATGAACGTTTTTGGTAAATCCTCATTTCATCTTCTTTCGAAAAGTGTTACCTCGAAATCTTGGGGGCGAGTCAAGAAGTTTCACAAGTGACTTTTTCATCACATTGTCGGTGTGTACGAAAACTGTTATGGATTTTGGAAGATTTGTTGAGAAAGTGTTTACACCCTTCGAGGAATCGTGTTTGTTTTTACGTCTACCGAGGAGTGCTTTGGTTTGGATTAATCAAAGTTGGGGAGCAAGTGAGGAATGAAGCTTCGGAAGTGTTTTCGAACGCGGTGCCGAGCCTATGTAGGCGAAAAAGGAGTTTCTCGTGTTGATTCGTAACCAGAGAGTTCGTATCAAGGTAGTAGGGGATCGTACTTGGAGATTGATGTGCCCACTAGGGAAGAGTTCCTACGCTCATTTCGTTAGTTCGAGAATTGTTTTTCAGCAACTAAGGACCTTTCTGAGAATGTCGATTCTCGATTAGTCAGATGAAAGACTTAGCGAAATTTTGAGGACAAAATTCTTTTAAGTTGGGGAGAATGTAACATCCGCAAAATAATTAACCGAATTATTTGGATGTTAACCCAATTGAATTAATTTAGTACTCGACTGGTAAATTTATCGAGTGCAAAAATTATTTAATTGTTGTCATCGAATCGTTAACCGGATAATACGGATCACGGAAGTTTCGGAATCGAAATAGGAGATTTCGATCAATATGGTAATTTGACCGCGTTGCAACTTAAATATTAAATAAATATGTGTATATGTGTGTGTGTGAATGAATGAAAGAAAGAAAAGAAGGAAAAGGAAGCGTACGAGAGAGAAGGGAAACAGAGGGAAAAGAGAGAAAAGAGAGGAGAAGAGAAAGAATGGAGGGAGGAAGAAGAAGAGGAAAAAGGAGTACTTCGGTTCGTCAAAACGACTTCCTTCCAACACGAAAAATGCTCAGCGTTACTTCCTCTTCGATTTCGTACCAAGATCTTCATCATCAACTCACTCTCTCTCTCTTTGCCATTTTCGAACTTGAGAGGGGAAATCGGTGTTTCGATGGTTGTAACTCAAGGGAAAGCTAAGGGCGATGTTTAGGAGCGAGCACGAGGTGGATTACTCGAAGTATTGAAGATCGATTGGGTGATTTGGAGTTGAAAATCAAATTGGGGTTTTTGGTGAATAGTGGTTTGAGATTGAAGAAGATGATGAATAGTGCCCATGGAGAATTTCGGGAAATCGGTATTTCGGTCAAAAGCGGTTTCGTGATCGAGTGGGAAGCTTTGGAAGCGGATTGGGTGTCGCCGGAGCGGGGAGCGTTCGTGTGGCTACTCGGTGATTTGGCGAAGTCTCGGTGATTTTGAAGTCTCGGTGTCGGCACACGCTTCAAGGGTGAGTTCTACTCACGTTTAGGATTTTTGTTTTTCGAATTAATTGATAAACTGTTTTATCGCTTTCGCTGGACTGGAATATTATTTGATAATCGAGTTTGAGAGAATTTGGGTTGAAAACCGTTATTTGAAAATATGTCGCGTTTTAATACAATTCGATTACAATGAGTTTTTGATTGATTTGTTTGATTGTGTGACTTTGATTGAGACTGTTTTTTTTATGGTCGTCAAATCTGTTTTCGGTCGGAACGAGAATCGTTCGAGAACTTTTGGGTCAAAAACCGTTATTTCGGAATATGTCGTATTTTGGTAAAATTCGTTTTGATTGTGTTTTTGATTGGATTGATTGATAGTGTGGTTTGTATTGGGTCTATTGTATTGGTTGTAAAATCTGTTTTCGATCGGAACAAAAATCGGAATTGAGCGGAATAGCGGATTTCGCGAAAATCGCAAAATTCTGCACTTGACAGGTCCCCTTTCTGCCAGTCCACGCGCCGTTTGCGCGCCGCGCGCCACTCGCGCGCCACTGGACAGAACTTGACTGTCAACTCGCGCGCCGTTTGCGCGCCACGCGCCACTCGCGCGCCAGTTGGCAGAATTTTCAGCAACCAAACACTGTTTTTCGTTTCGCGATAACTTTTGATCCGGGAACCCGATTGAGGTGTTCTAAGATGCGTTGGAAAGCTTATTCAGAGGCCTAACTGAATATTCTATTTTTGAGGCAAAATGAACTGTTTTTGATATTGAAAATTGTGTCGAAAAGTGGTCAACTAGAGTGCGAGTGTGAACTTGGTTTTTATAAAAAGAAAATGTGGATTAAGTGTTTCATTGATTGTCTAATTTGATGGACCGTGGGTTCATAGTACTGTAGATATATGTTTATATATCGAGTTGGGTGACGACCCTATGTTGTAACATACTAGGGGGAGGGAGTCATGATCCTCTTACCTAGGCTCCATGCCAATAGGAGAATGTACTATTGGTAGGGGGGTTCACCGGCTTGCAGCGTTCGCGTCAGCGGTGTTATGTTGTTTGTAGTACGTTTACCGGGTTCTTCGTTCGCGTTAGCGGTATCGTACTAAACTAACAGGTTACCGGGTTCTTCGTTCGCGTCAGCGGTAATCTGTTTTTGTGTGATTGTTTTTATGCGATACCGGGTTCTTCGTTCGCGTCAGCGGTATCGTACTAAACTAACAGGTTACCGGGTTCTTCGTTCGCGTCAGCGGTAATCTGTTAAAATGTTTTATGCGGTCCATCGGGGGTAGCGTTCGCGCAGCCGATGCCGTATTGAATTAAAATGATTTTATAATTGAACCGAGAGTGCGAGTAGGGGTCTCGGTAGAACTCACTGAGACAAGTTGTCTCACCCAATCAATTGTTGTTGTTTTACAGAGAAACAGGGAAAGAGGAGATCCACAGAGGCACGAGCAGGTTGCCCTCGGACTGGCTACTGAAGACTTAGCTTTATGTTTAAGTTTATTTCCCTTTTGTTGTCTGTATACTAAAACATTATGTATTTAATGTATATCTTTCTTCCGCTTTCTTGTATGGTACTGAATACTATAATTGCTGATGATATATGGTCTGAGAACCATATTGTCTTGTTGTAAATAAGACTGTTTGAGTTATATTCAGCGAAAAATTTATAGTGATATTCAGTGTCTAAGCAGGAAATATATCTCTGACGGGTTACTAGTGTGCACCTGGGTATTTTTGGTCAATAGAAATATCGGGGTGTTACAAGGGAACCTTTAATTAAATGTGTGGTTTGAAGTGTCGATTTGAAAATGCTTTTATTTTGCCTCTTTATTGAAAAGGGAGTGAGAAGACTTAATGAAAATTTTTATTTTTGGCGCTTGACGAGAGTTGGCCTCTCGCTCCTACGTATCTCCTGGTGCGATGGAGAATTCAAAGCTACGTAGTTCTTGGTTGTCCTAAAAAGGTTTTTGTTTTTTAGTCTGTTTAGATGAGTTTTCGCAGTAAGAGTGAGGATTCGCGATGACCAAACAACAACGGTTTAGAGTGGCCGCGCTACTAACTCTTTTGAAAATGAAATTATCATTAACAACCAAACGGCAACGGCGCGAGTGATCATTAACGATAATCGGTTTTGCTTTTGATTCGAGTGTTCGCGACGACCAAACAACAACGGTTTAGAGTGGCCGCGCTACTAACTCTTTTGAAAATGAAATTATCATTAACAACCAAACGGCAACGGCGCGAGTGATCATTAATGATAATCGGTTTTTATTTTAGATTATCAAAAAGGGCTTTCGCAATCGAATTAATTTTGGTTTGTTGTGCTTGACGAGGACGTGGCTCGCTCCTATGTATCCCAAATGGGAATCAAAGCGACGTAGTTCTAATTTCTTTAGTTTTGAAAAGGTTTTCGAAGTAGGACGAGCATTAGCGAATGATTAAACTAACAAAGGTTATGGGTAATCATCGTTGAGTACTCATGTGAAATTGAAGAGCGTTCATAGAGATCAAACTAACAAAGGTTATGGGTGACCTCCACTACTTGCTTATTTTTGTTTATTGAAAATGCTTTGAAAATTAATTGGTTTGGAAAAGAGTTTTTTAAAAAAATAAATAAATCATTTTCAATCGAATTCTATGTCCAAAACCAAATGCAACATGAATGAATGAAGTTCAAACATATTCAACTAATCAAGCAATCATGAACATGTTGATCATCAACTAAGATTAAGCATGCCAATATAATCAAGAGATTTAATTGTCATAGATGCAAGACAAAGTTCTCAAAACAATTGTGTTTGTGTGTGAAGGAGAATTGCTACACAAGTTGGAAGCAATCTCAAGAGGGGCACATATGCCTCTATGTTACACATGTTGGTAGCCTTATAAGGGCACATGATTGTGTAAAAGGGTTTGTGCACAATTAAGTCAAGACATTCAAATGGCATCAAGAACAAAGGAATACAATTGATCATAGGCATAGAGTATTCTAGGTTAGGTGAATGAACATGTGAGCAATGATGCATGATTTGGCAAGCATGTGAATGCATGAGCATACAAGAATGAATGCATGAATGAGTAGACAAGAGGATGCATGAGCATACAAGAATGCATGAGCATTTGAGTATGATTACGTTTATTATGCAAGGCATAAATACTCGAGAATGCATGAGAGTGTCGCATAAATAGGGATGGATGAAGATGCATGAGGGTGAAAATGTTTTGGTAAAAGGTTTAGGTAAGAAAGTGGTAAAATGTTTTTGGGTTTTGGTGTTTTGTAAATGAGATGAAATGTTTTTGGTCTTGAAAGTGGTAAAAGTATTTTGGGGTTTATTTTATAAAGTTGAAAAAGTATGAAATGCAAATGAGAAAATGTTTTGGGGTTTTTATGCAAAGATGCAAGTGGTAAAATGTTTTGAATGAAGGTAAAAATGTTTTATGTGATGAGATAAAAATGTTTTGGTAAAAACTAAGTGAAATGGTAAAAACCAAAGTGGTAAAATGTTTTTATGTTTTTTTGGTAAAAAGTTAATGAAGTGGTAAAGTAAAATGGTAAAAAGTAAACAAACACAATGACATAACTTGCATTTACTCAACCACAATCAAAATGACAATCTTCAAGCAATCAAAGGGGTAAAAACCCTAGTCATGGCCGAATGCATACAAGCATGGAATCATCAACTTATTTCATGCAAAAATTGACAAATTAACACACAAAACAACACAAAAGAAGAGGACCTAATCTATCATGCAAGTTCCTAAGACAAACATCAACCAAATCATGCATTTATTCACGCGAAATCAAAGGAAAAAAAACTAGCAAAATGGGCATGAGAATGGGTTTTCATTTGATGAAAATTATACCAACAAGGTTTAAAATACAATAAAATGCAAGAAGACACAAGAACAATTCCTTCAAAGCCAAGGAGCCACCTCAAACACCCAAGCCTCCCTAAGTGCTTGTCAATAATGTTTGAGATGGCTCCTCAAAGCATCAACAACAATATATGAAGGAGTTGAGATGAGGAGAAGAGAGATTACATAATGAAAATTAAAGAAAATGCAAGAGTTTGTGAGCTTACCTCTAGATCTTGCTTGAAATGAAGAAGAAGATCAAAATAGAAACCAAGAACACTT
Source organism: Astragalus membranaceus (assembly GCA_039519185.1). Classification (NCBI taxonomy): domain Eukaryota; kingdom Viridiplantae; phylum Streptophyta; class Magnoliopsida; order Fabales; family Fabaceae; genus Astragalus; species Astragalus membranaceus. The sequence goes on along the minus strand of CM076850.1, from coordinate 56,898,953 downwards.
GAACCTCCTCTTGAATCCCACGAAAATCACTTGATATTGAAGGATTTGATGATGAACTTTGAAGATAATGCAAGATTAGAAGTGGATTTAGTGTAGGAATCAAGAATAATGAAGTTTGGATGGTTGAAAATTGAAGAATTGGTGGTGGAAATGGTGGGAGGTGGTCTTGGGTTTGAGAGGGGAGGAGGAGAGGAATTGTGATCTGATTGTGTGCTAGGGTAAAATGAGAATCCCCTCCCTTTGGTTTCTTATTTTTGGGTTTTATATGAGGTGCAAAATTAAGGGTATATAGGACATTGTGCTTTTGCCAACCATTGAGATTTGAGATAGAATTTGAATCAAGGGCCAAGATTGCAATGCACATGGATTAGGGACAATGAGAAAGCACCAATGGAAGGGAATGAGCCGGTGTCATATGAAATTGAAGAGTTTTTTGTACACAAAAGTTGTTGGGGGCAATTAGGTCAATTTGCACATAGTTGTAGCCTAGGATTTGATCTAGAATTTTAATCAATGGCTAGGAGTACAACTCACATGGATTAAGGGCATGAAGAAACACAAAATGAGGTAAAAATGGGATGGAATTCGCAGCCATGAGGAGGGAAGGAAAAAAAATGCAAGCTTGCACAAAATAGTACTTTTTGTCTTATTGAGGACACTTCCCTTTTTTGAGTTTTTTTGAATTTGAAATTTTGGGCATGGGAAATAATGGGAATGCAACTATTGAAAATGTGGCACATGTTTTTGGGCACCATAAAATATTCCCTCTAGTCACCCATGACAATAAAAATTGTCACTTAAGAATTGAGGAATATTTAATGGTCCTTTTTATTTTTCTATGCACTAAAAATGGAAAAATACCTTTTTAATTATTTTGACTAGGGTTTTGTTTCTAAAAAATTGTACAAAAATTATCCTTGATAGAATAAAAATGTACTTTTTGTGGATGTGCATTTTTTGCGAGAAAATCATCTTTTTACGAAAAATGACCAAAATGCCCTTTTTGACCCTAAAACCCTAATTTGCTTAACAAGTGCATTCCAACCCTAAAAATGACTTTAAAGACCTTGGAATGACTTCTAAGACCCAAAATGCAATGCATAATGCTTCTCACTCCTCAACTTATTTATTTTTGTGGAAAATTAGGGTTTTGATCTAAGCTGGACAAAATTGGGGTATGACACCTACATTTCATTTTGAGTGTGAGATTGGTGTTTTGGGGTTGCTGGATTCGAGTTGGACTGAAGAACGGCTGTTGTCTTGCGCGGTTCGGTTTCTAGCGAGGATAGTTCGTTGATTTCGGTTCGGTGACGTCGTCTCACGGCTCAACTCTCGGAATTTCTACGTACCGGTGAGTTCTACTCACGGATTTAGGGACATTTCGTATATTCTGAAAACTGTGTGGTTTCAAATAATAAGGCAACAATCCTGTTTTCGAAAGAATTAGAACCGAAAAGCGATTGTTGAGTCAAAACGGTATTTTACGGTTTATTGAGAATTTTTGATGGAAATTTTGAAATGAATATATATATTCTGGAATGTCTGGATATTTTCTGAGTTTCAGGAGTGATTGATATTAGGAATCGAATTCGGGCGGAAACGGAAAGCGGAATTGAGAAATAAGCGGAATTCGGTATCAGAGACAGGTCGCACGGACCGTGCGCCCCTGGGCACGGACCGCGCGCCTGCTACGGGTTGGTTCCGTTTGATCCCGAACCTTTTCTAATCTCTTTCTCAATCATTTAAAATGAAGTTGCCTTATTAAAAACCGTGTTTTGAGCTCGTTCAACTTATGTTTTTGAAAAGAGTTTTGAAAGCACATTTATTTGAAAAACCGAAACCCTAGGATACGTGTGGGTACACTGACCGAATATATATGTTTATATATGTCAAATGAAAATGATTATAATGCCGGAGGTCTAACTTATGAATTCCTCAAAACGGGTTATAGATCGACATGGATATTGTTTATCCAATTATCATGTGAATGATCCTTTGGTGATCAAAATCAAAAAGAAGATATAAATTATCTAACTCTCGAGAATTTGATGCATATTGTCATATGTATTGCGTTGGGTGACGACCCGACAAGTAGCATACTAGGGAGGGTAGTCATGACCCCTTACCTAGGCCCTGAATGTGTTTTGGCGTGGTCAACTCACGGGTTACCGGGATTAGCACTGGATTGCAGTCGGTTTATGCTAAATGGAACACACGATTACCGGGATTAGCACTGGATTGCAGTCGGTACGTGTTAACTAAATTCACGAAGTGCGTGGCATTTCGATTAATGAATAAGACATTGTTATGTCAACTTTGGTTGTAACGGTTTAATAAATTGAACCGAGTGTCAGTGAGGGGGCACGGTAGGACTCACTGAGATAATGTTATCTCACCCTATCCATATTTGTTGTTTTTCAGAGAAGCGGGGAAAGAGGAAGACTATTGTGCACGAGTAGTTGGTATGCTCTTGGACGTGCCGAAGGCTCAGTCACATGATCCCTTGTTCTTTTGTTGTCTTATTGGTTATATAAACTTGTATTGATTATGAGTTATATGAACCGTCTTATGTTTCTGTTTGGTATTTGGACGTGGATATTGTAATCCATTCGGTATGGAACCGATGTACTTCTATTTTTATGAAGTAATGTTATTCCGATTATGTTTTTATTTCGGAAAAAGTTTGTATGCCAATATTTAAACAGGAACTGTGTCCTCTGAACTTCCGCATCTGTGCATCTTCGGTCTCTCTACCTGTTAGAAATACCGGGGTGTTACATTAACTATGAACGAGAGCCCCCTTACCTTATTAATTGAAGAACACCTATCTCTTGGTGAGCAAGCTACCATCAAAATTCAGCAACTAAGATCCTCCTCTCCCTCCTTGGTGCATGCGAAATCTTCCTCTCTCTCTCTCTCCTCTAGGGTTTGGCCGTACACATCTTCTTTTCCACTAGGGTTTTGCGCCCTTCTTCTTCTTTTCCCTCTTGCTTGTGCGCCACTCCTCCTCTTCTCTATGGAAGCCACGAAATTCCTCTCTTTTTCCTTGCCTTGGCCGCCACTCCTTAGCTCTCACTCTCTCACAAAATCTAATTTTCTCAACTAATGAAACCCTAACTTAGAAACTCCTTATTTATAGGCTCACTTAACCAATCATGGGCTTTCTTAGTTTATGACTTAATCATGGGCCTCCACTAACACCTCTAATTCGCCACCACCTATCCACATATACTAACAACTAATTATTTCTAATATTCTATCACATAAAAATCCCTAAATAATTATTCCTATCATTTTATTTTATTTTTCTCAAACACCAACCCTAGATAATTAATTAAATAAATTAACTAATTATTTTGGGCTGTTACACACAGCGCTGCTTATAGATTCCTTGTTGTGAAAAGTGATGTTCTAGATAACAATACTATCGTGGAAACTAAAAATGCTGAGTTTTTTGAAAACGTTTTTCCTTTGAAACATGATAGTATATCTAGACAACCATTAGCAAGTACTAATGATGAAACTCATGAGGAACCGTATCAAGAACTAAGGAGAAGTAAAAGACCAAGAAAAGAAACATCCTTCGGAAATGATTTTTACACTTATCTAGTCGAAAAAGATCCAGAAACCTTTTTTGAAGCAACTTCTTCTTCTGAGTCGAAATTTTGGAAAGAAGCCATTAAAACTGAAATAGAATCAATTTCCATATGTAACACTTGGACCTTAGTTGATTTACCACCTGGGGCAAAATCAATAGGATGCAAGTGGATTTTCAAAAGAAAATATAACCCTGATGGGTCTATTGATAAATACAAAGCTAGATTAGTAGCAAAAGGCTTTTCTCAAAAACAAAACATTGATTACTTTGACACCTTTGCTCCAGTAACAAGAATTTCTCCTATTAGAGTTTTAATAGCTTTGGCTTCTATCCATAAACTAGTTATTCATCAAATGGATGTTAAAACCGCTTTTTTGAACGGTGACTTAGAAGAAGAAATTTACATGAATCAACCCGAAGGATGTATAGTTTCAGGTCAAGAGAACAAAGTATGCAAACTCCTTAAGTCGTTATATGGTTTAAAACAAGCACCAAAACAATGGCATGAAAAGTTCGACAGAACTTTAGTCGAAGATGGTTTCACCACAACTGATGTTGACAAATGTGTCTATACTAAAACTTTGTGTGGAGAACATGTGATTATATGTTTATATGTAGATGACATGCTCATTTTCGGTACTTGTCTGGATATTGTTATTAAAACAAAATCTTTTCTTTCATCTAGTTTCGACATGAAAGATATGGGTGAGGCTAATGTAATATTAGGAGTTAGAATCATCAGGGAAGGTGATAGCATCACACTATCACAAGATCACTATGTGGAAAAACTTCTTAGGAAGTTTGGTCACTATGACTCAACCCCCTTGAGTACCCCCTATGAAGCTAACTCACGCTTAAAGAAAAATAGAGGTGATCCTGTTGACCAACCTCAGTATGCCCAAGTAATTGGGAGCTTACTGCATTTAATGAACTTTTCTCGACCAGACATTGCATTCGCAGTCGGTCGTCTGAGTAGGTATACTCACAATCCTGGTCAGGATCATTGGAAGGCGATTGCTCACCTTATGAGATATTTGAGAGGTACCACAACTTATGGTATTACTTATAGTGGATTTCCCGCAGTATTAGAAGGATACTGCGATGCTAACTGGATATCTGATTCAGATGAGACAAAATCCACTAGTGGTTACATTTTCACACTTGGTGGTGGTGCGGTAACTTGGAGGTCAGCCAAACAATCCATTATTGCTAGATCGACTATGGAGTCGGAATTTGTAGCTCTGGAATTGGCTGGTACTGAAGCTGAATGGTTGAAGAACCTTTTAGCTGGTATTCCTTTGGGAATAAAACCGACACCATCAGTGTCAATACATTGTGATAGTCAATCGGCAATAGCCGTTGCAAAGAATAAGACCTATAATGGCAAAAATAGACATGTGCAATTAAGACATAATGTTGTCAAACAATTGCAAAAGTATGGAGCAAAATCGATCGATTATGTGAAGTCAGAAGTGAATTTGGCCGATCCTCTGACAAAACCCTTAGGGAAGAAAATGATATTTGAAACATCGAGGGGAATGGGACTAAAAGCCAACTGATATTAAGAAGTGATGGTAACCCAACCTTTGTGATTGGAGATCCCATGAATAAGGTTCAATGTGGTAAAAACAAGTTACTTCTTGATAGTGCTAGCACTGGAAATTAATTCAAGTAAACTAATTTCATTATTGTCCCTTCCTATGGTGTTATTGTGATGGTGCTAGACTGCAGGGTTAAAAGGATAAGCTTAAAGCTTTTAATGATTTTCACAGCCCTTATGGGTGGTGTATGACTTGCAGCATACACTTGATGAAATCACCTATATGAGTGTCAAGTGAGGCCGCTTGCATGAGATCCTGGCGAGGTCTCTAGAGCACTCATGAATACCGAGCACGCGCAGGGTCTAGTAGCGCAACACCGCGAAAACAGCACGAATTGTGGGGGTGTAATGTGATAATAAAACCTCTAACATATAAGATGCGTCTTGGGTTCCATAGCTTTCTATACCAATTCACAGTATGTTATGTTTTATCTATCTAGGACTGGTTCCATAGCTTGCTATACAGCTCCGAAACTTTACATCTACGATGTCAACCCAGAAAACCTCTTTTATAAACTTATTTTTCAACTTTTGAAATATGTGGGGGATTGTTGTATTTTATTGAAAATAAAAAGATATTTCAAAAGTGAGAAGTCCCACATTGCTTGGCTTTGGATTCACCAAAGTCTTCATATACTAAAGCTTAATGAGAGCTAGTAAACAAGCAACTAGAAGGGACTCTCTCGCGCGCACAAGCAGGGACCAACATGGCTTGGATCAGTGCGAATCTTTCGATTCCCCCCCCCCCCCCTGCGCGCTCGACTGGCTTTGTACTAATTTTATTAAATGAAATATTACTTTTATCAGCCTTACCGTATACACCCAATCATGGGTTGAAATGTTTTATGAAATATTTTGTAACGTATAGCTCAGGTCGAAAACTGCAAGTTGGTCGAACTGATTGGCAAAACAATCTGGTCGAAAACTGAAAGTTGGTCGAACTGACTAATGAAAAGATTTGGTCGAAAACTGAAACTTAATTCCCTTTATTTTGTAACTGTCAGTTTCTTCCAACGGCTTCTTTTCTTTTAAACCCATTTATTCCGTAACCCCAGAGTTAAACATTTTGATTACAATTGATTTTCGAAACGGTTTTTGACTGGCTATTGATTGCTGGAGCCTATGTATCTAACAGCTATTTTTCTTAAAGCCTATATAAACAATTTCGAGTTGCACTTGAAAAACAGATCAGAAAATCCATTTTCCACATTTCTTGAAAAAGAGCTCTGGGTTGCTCTCCTGTCAATATCCAGTTCTTCTTGCTAGTTCTGATACCTCTTTCGCTACTGCGATTGAGAGGACCCGGTTGTACCTCGGGGAATTTGCGTTGTAGAGGCGGATAAATTCTTCAGGGCAGTCGCAAGACGCCTCCGGTTGTTTATCTAACATTTCTGTGTTTGCAGGTTTATTTTCGACAGCATCAGTACAATTCGACAGCAGCTACTTCGACTTCGACAGCTTCTGTTTCTGCACATTTGGTTCGCAGCAGTCCTTGCCACTCAAAAGCATCAGTCGAAATTTTACTTCTGAATTTCGACTACAGAATTTCGACTGCAGTCAGCATCATTCGACTACAGCCATATCAGCATTTTCGACAACAGTTTCAACCTCCTATAACAGTTATGTGAAGACAGTATTTCTTTTGCAATTTGAGAAATTCCTTTTTCCTTATGTCATTACCATATTTTTATCACTAATAACTATACATACATCTAACATAACACTTACTAAGCTTAATCAAAAAACTAAAAAATTTCATTAAAAATATAACTCTGATAACATAAATGTAATGTCAAATATCTAAAATATTTAATGTCATCCAGCTCAAAAATATAATAAAAAGAAACAATTGTAGCTCAAACATCTATTGTCATAGAGCTCAAAATCATAATAGCATTAAAGAAATCTTATACTAAAGGATCCTAAAACCATTAAATGTTGCTAGCACCGAATGATCCACTTGCATCCACTTGCACGCTCACTTGCCTGAAATAACAAAAGAAAAGTTGACTCATTTCAAATATCAAAAATCAAAATAAAAAATAACTAAATATGAGTTTGTGCTAGTTTTATTGTGTAACTAATAAATCAAGTTGGTATGACTGCATTGCATATTTATGGTTATTATGTGAACAATGCATATAGACTATTAAGTGTTTGGCACATTAGACACTTGGATAAAATCTATATATAGGGCCAGATACTAGACACTGGGAAAACAAGGATAAAGATATTCAAGTTCACAAGTACCTATCAAAGGGTGTCTTACTATGACATGTTAAGGAAAACCAAGTTTTACACTGGGTGTGTTTCAGTTGAGGTTTCAGTGAAGGATATTGCTAACTTGAAGAAAATTATTTTGAGTATCAAATGACAAAAAAAATATTCCAAGTTATGAGATAATGATGTAAAGCCTCACTATTAATGTTATTTTCTTCCCTTTCCCTACCTCTCATGTGATGCCTTTAATTAACTTGTTAGATTTTAACTATCACAGAAAATACAATTCTTCTGGTTTAGGGAAGGACTAATGCTCACATGCTAACATATTGCAACTTATAACCCATGAAGTGTGAACTGAAATGAACAAATAATGCATAATGAAAAGAGATACAAACACAATCATAAATGAGTGAAACAAGATTGAAACTTGATTGAAATGTGAAAACTTACACTTGATGAACCAAAGACACCAATAAATTCTTTAGGGATCTCTCCTTCTTTCCGTACCACGTAAGCTTTAAGTGCACGTTCCAAGTTTGTGTACTTTTCTTGCCATATGTTAGGAGATGATGTGGCAGCAGTGGATGAAGAAAGGCTCAAATTTGAAAGTCGAAGTCTACTATTTCTAAATGCATTAGTAGGAGCTACTCCCATACCCATGCTCCGCACTCTCCTAGAGTGTTCGGGCCTCAACACTCTACCCAAAACGTCATTTGGAGAAACTTCAGCTTCATCAATATTACTTTGAGTCAAACCCACTTCAATTTGTTCTTACCATCATATAAGATTTTCAAATTAAAAACTCATATGATTAAAATAAAAAAAATGCAACCTAAAGACGATATTGTTTAAGTGAAACTTACCACTATAACCTTTGCTGCATCGTTAACAACTGATCTGTCCTTCTTTTTATACGTTTCAATATGGAGATCCGAAGCGACAACGACGTTCGCGCAATGATGGAAGCTCATGCTAACATTCCAATGGGACGTAGTATCTTGGAGCTGTACGTGGACACAATACGCACTCCGAAAGAAATCATTCATCTTCTGCGACCACCCCCACCACAACAAATCATACCGGAAAGAATCATCAACCACTACTGTACACTTCACTGTCAGGCCCATGTTATGTACAGGGAAGAAGATGCTGTGTATTTTAGTGGTCCAAACACCATTTATTCCAGGCTTAAGAACAACATCACCTTCGCCGAACTGAATGAAAAACTAACGGAAAATGCGCAGCTGGAGGGTAAGGAGCAAACAATCACTCGTATCGTTTATCGCTTCCCCCGGATCGGCGAACGTAATCATATTCGGTGGGGCGTAATGACTATCAATAGCGACGACGACGTTCGAGAGATGTTTCAGCACCATGAGATGTTTCAACCTCATACTCGGAGTCCTATCGAATTGTGCGTCGAAACCAAAATTTCCGCTGATGAGATCATCCGTCGGGTTTTCCCTCCAGCGCAAAATGTTTGGTGGAATTAGTTTCAATCATGTTTTCCTCTCACTTCGTTTTTTATTTTCTATTCTTGTATTTCTGCAAATTTTGTTGTTTATTTCAGTTTTTTTATATTATATTATGTTCCAATTTTTAATCTCTTAATTTTTTTTCGTAAATATTAACGTAATTAAATTATAAATAGGTATAATCATTTTTATAAATTTATTTATAGTTTATTTAGGTATTTATATTTTAATATATAATAAAACAAAAAAAATAAAAATAAAAAACACAGTTCAGAAGTCACCCTGGGGGGCGACTTCTGAACTAGAAATGAAAAAAAAATTAAAATTTTTAGTTCAGAAGTCGTTTTGGTGGCGGGCGACTCCTACCTAAAAATTGGATGTGTGCTAGTTTGGTAAATAATCTAAAAAGTGTGCTATTTTGGTATTTTTTTTTGTCCTACGGTGGCGAATTTGCCAATAATAGGGATTGGTCGGTCAAAACTCTGAGGTATATAACATTAATCTATATTATTGTCGGATGGGTAGATTATAATAGGTTACATCCAAGATTGTCCACCCTGATGAGAGATACCGGGAAATATTCCAATTTTGAGTAAAGCAACAATTTAAGAACTTGTTTTCCTTATTTGAGTCAAGTGGTGTGTGAAATAATGTGGTCAAACTTTTGTTTCACACGTTTAAAGGATCAGGCTTTCTTTTGTTTCAAAATGGTTTGTAAGAACTCTCTCTGATTAGTGTTTTGAAAAAAATAATGAAAGAAAGAAAGAAAAGGCTATTTTCTCTTTGAGAGGGTCAAATTGCTAGTTTATAGAGGATAAAAACATATATTTGACACCTACGAGCTTATATATAGCATGTTTTAGTAACTTATAGCATTGTTTAGATTCTATTTGAATCAGTATTTGAACTTAAAGCGTAATAGAGTGTTTCATTTTGTATCTTGTTTTTACCTTTTCAATTTGTTAACACCTAAAAATTGCAAAGTTATTAGTCGAGCGACACCTCAACTGAGGCAAAGGCATGCATAGCCGAGTCAAGGTAAGCCGGTTGGTTTAATTTCAAGAAAAGTAGCTCCTAGAAGGCCAATTAGGGCTTCTGACTTCTTAGTTATTTCCTCTTCTGAATAACCTCCAAAGTAGCACTTATAGAAAATCAATGGAGAAGTCGTTGGCTAGCACAATGTGGTATGATTAATTTAGTCGATGTTTCATTAGCTACCGTAGTTGATATGAAGGCAAATGAATCAAGTGTGTGGGAAGTTACACCGAAGATCAAAAGGGAAAATAGTCGATGACACGTTTAGGTGCCCAAAATGTAGGAAATAGTGGTTAATTTCATATGATCCGTACCTTAGGTAGTTAGTGGGGCGGTTTCTTAGGATTATTAGCGTATGATAGGCTTAGTTAGCTGAGCAGCCGTTTTTTTTTTGTCGTTAGTTGTAGGCTTAGTGATCATGGCCAATAGAGGCTATTGTATATAAATACTCGACAATGGAGGCTATTGTATATAAATACTCGACTTGTATTTGACACACGACAATCAATCAAACTCTTATTTTTACCAAACTTAACCTGAATTGATGCTTTACTTGATGCAACTTGAATGATTAGGGATAGTTTAATAAGATATTGTTGATGATTTTGTAGGCTGCATGAAGGTACAAAATGCAACATTAAAGGCGATCTCAACGGATGTTTGTCCTTGGCAAAAAAAGGAGAAAAAGATAGAAGACGCGTGTGTTTCATTGAACAATCTATTAGAGTGTAACTTTTTTTTAGGAGGCGGCAAGTTTATTAATAATGAGAGTTATAAATTATTTGGAATAAAATGATAACCCAAAGTTCAAGCTTATATAGAATATTCCTACAAACACAATTTGGATTACTTAAACCATAATAACGGATCATCACGTCACGTGGTTAATCATTGAAAGTCGAATGATGCAAATAGAATAATTTATTTTTTACAAGAATATAAGTCAAATACTAAGAAAGTGTGTTTTGTTAATTATTAGCTATGGGTGGACCTAATACTTTTGGTGAAACTTTGTATTCTAGTCCACTGGATTCACCTGTATGGAAGTTTTACCTTTAATTTTCAATACAAGCAAAATATTTTTGTCTCTTCTATTAATCCAGAAACAGGGAATGCGTATTGAATCTCAAGTATTGGCCGATTTCATACCCGAGTTGACACCGGCACCCGAGAATGAGGTATGGATCTTGTATGTGGACGGCTCCTCAAACACCCAAGACAGCAGAGCTGGAATATTCCTTGAAAGCCCGGCAGGGATATCTGTTGAACAAGAACGGATTGCCGAAAAGTGCATCAGATTTTTCCCAACGGCTATAAACGGCTATATTGACTTTGGAGACCATTTCCGATGACTCCTCTATAAATACCTTATGGAAGACCTCATTCAAAGTGTGAGAGTTGGTGAGAACCTTGGGTAAATATTTCTTACCATATGGCTTCTAAAGTAGCTTCTCAAGCTCCTAAAGAAGCTTATGAAGTGCTTCTCTTCTCTCAACCATACCCAGTGCTCTTCAAAGTTTTTATGGGAACATCTCTGAGTATGTTTATAGCCCTGGAGATTATATTTTGTTAGAAACCATCTTTCAACCCAAGCTATTGTATTCCCAAACAAAACCCAAACACAATTGTACCTTCTTAACATGGCATATGTGTGCCGTAAAGTTAATGAAGAAGCCTAAGTAGGTTCTTAGGGGTTTGTACCTTCCTAAATTGACATTGGTTGCTTGATTGCTAGTAAAGATGTCTAAGATCTGTTCTTAGGGGTATCGTAGTAGCTAGAGCTGTGGGTGAAAACTAGTGACACAGTAGATAGAGCTGTAGAAGAAAACTATCATGTGCTTTAGACCTTGGTGGCTTGTAAAGTGTAAGCTATTTGAAAATAGTGGAAATACTCACTTGGTGTGAGGAGTGGATGTAGCCCTAGGTGATTAGGATGAACCAGTATACTTCTTGTGTGTCCTTTACTGTTTTTCTTATAGCTTATATCTCATAGCACTTTCCTCTTAAAAGAAAACCTCTTCTACACTATTGTAAGAAGTCCATTTCAAAAGGCCTCTTACAAGTTCAAGTTATCTTCAAAGCCTTCAAAGTTCCATTTAAAAGATACACTTATTTTAACATTGTTTGCCTAAGATTGCAAATTTTTTCTAAGTTATAAAAACACACCCAAGTTGCGTCGCTTGTTTACCAAGTGCTGGATGAGACGGGGAGTAATGGAAGCAGCGCAGCCTTGGTCTCCAACTCTACGATTATCTCCTAAGATTTGGATCTATAAAAATGACAAAACAAGTGGTTTCTCACAAAAACACAAGAACAAGATTAACAAAAACACAACACAAATGACACAACACTTACTTGAAAGGAAGAAAATGCAAAAATATGGAAGAGATAGAAATGGAAGTGGAGAAGGAAGTCCACCACTTCTTCCTTGAAGATGATAAGGACAACACTATCCTTGAGCTCTCCTAGTCTCAAGGTTGTGTGCTCAAGGTTCTCATCTCAAGAAACCTTGGAGAATCCATGATGAACCTTCACTAACATTAGCAACTATCCACTCACTACTCACTTAGGTATTAGGGCACTCTCATGTTCAAAATGTAAAAGTGAATTTCATTCATCAAAGTTCTAGGGTTTACAAGGAAGGTAAAAGTATTTATATGTTGGGTCTAATGGATCCTAGGCCCACACTTTAAAGTCCAAGATAAACACAAAACAAGGCCCAAGACCACAAACTAAATCTACTAGGTCATAGCCACTTAACCAAGGCCAACATGGCTCAAATAAAAGTATCTTTACAACTATTAAATGAAAATACAAAGCATAGGAAACAGTAGAGTTGGTTATCTAGAAATTCCCTACTATTTACATGGTCACCTTCAATGTGTTCTTGTCTTAATGATTAGGTTGAACACATTGAAGTATATTTCCTTGAATTCTTGTTGAGACTCCTTCTTTTCATTTTGATTCTTTGTCTTTGTGGCCTTCATACAAGCTCCATGTGGGCTCACATCACCTTCTCAACCTCTGCCTTCTCCATTTCACGGTTCCCGATCTGGGTCTGTAAAAAGGTACCCATGGCAGCTATTCGGAAGCCATATGAGAGAGATTTTCGGCAAACTGAGTTCCACAACATTTTCCATCTTGGGGTAATCTCCATTTCCGACGAACTTGTCAACCAGGAAACTGTCATCGACGGTCGTGTTCCACAAAGAATTGCTAGGCTCGGGCCTATCATCAAAGAATTCCTCAAGGTGCTCGTAATAACGGGACCCATTCGGGATGTTAAGCTTAATACCTCCCTAAGGACCCTTTGAAATCTTGGTAGGGCGACCCTCGGAAGGCGAAGAAAGATCATCATAACCTGCTGGAGATGACCTCTTACTCGGCTTAAGCTGGGAGGTCCTATCCTAAGCAGGTGACACATTCTTGGGAGGAGGAGGACTGAGCCTGAACTTTCAGGTACATCCTTTCCCAAGGTTGTGGTGCCACCGCAACTAACTTGTTGTTATTGGCAGCTACAAGTTAAGCCCTGGAAATAGCTCGGTCCATATCTCCAACAGAATTGTCTGCAAAAGAACAAAATAACGGTTAGTACTTGCACAAATACATAATAAAAACTTGGTTCTCGGGGGAAAGTTTGTCAAACTCAATCTCCTTCATATGGCGAGGGCATTGAGTCCAGTAGAAAAGACAATGCTTCTCCCCTTCGAAGGTCGAGAAATGTTTGGTCAGAGTAGCGGCTTGGACTCGAAAGAACTCGAGTTTTCAACTTTTGATAGAAAAGCCAAACATTGTCAAAAAGCCTTTACCGGATATTTGGTTGAGGGAACACGACCTCGTCGAATATATCACTTTCAGTTGAAAGAAGTAAAAGATGAGAGATTGGGCATCAACGGCATAGTATAAACAAATGAGCTCAAAGGCTTAGATAAACTCCCGACTGTTGGGATCAAGCTGAGAAGGAGCAAGGTTGAGCCACTCGAGCACTTCACGCTCAAAAATGGTGAAGGGCAGATGGATTCTGATCTTTTCCAACATCACGTCTAAAGATAAATGTGGTCGGTAATATCCTCAGCAGTCCGGGAATGAAAGACCCTCTCCTCGGGCTAGTGAAAATCTATCTACACCCTCTTCTCATAGTGCTCATTCTAAGAGATGTTTGGGACCAGCTTTCAAAGGGTGTCGTAGTCCTCCACCCTCCAGGAGCAAGATTCCACGTCAACATCGGAATGAACCCATGAATAATCGGGTCGAGCGGCAATCCAATCTTTGTTTGGTTTATAGAGGGATAGTAAAGTCTTTCCAAGATAAGGCATAGGAACCCCACCGGAATCAACGCAAGAAATCCTCCAATCCTTGATCGGACTTGCAGTTTCTAGACCAATGTTAATTGATAGGCACAGAGAGTACTTCTTCGGCAACCTCCTTAACCCTACAGGTTGGTTAGGGGAAGAATCCATTAACGCGAAGAAAGAAGAGGAGGAAGAGGAAAGATCAATGGCATATTCTAAAGGCATTGCGACACTAAGGGGAGTGGTTTTAGGCTCCATAAACAAAAAAAGACAAAATAAATAAGGGGGGAAAGAGACTAACCCAAAAAAAGCAAAAAGCTTGAAACGTGACAAATGGAGAGCAAGAATTTCTGATTTGTGGAAACCTTGCAAATGAAACTTAAGAACTCGTAAAGAAAAAGAAAGGAGGAGGACTTCCTTCCTTTTAAAAGCCACCCCACAACCTCGGAAGAATCTGAGCCGTTGAAGGCCAATGGGCGCCTCCTCTAATCACACGATCCGGCGGTCCGGTTTCAATCAAGGAACCAACGCACCTGATCGGGTTGAATGGATAAGGTCGCTTCATTTCATATCTTGGGATTCATGCTTGACGCGACGTGAGCCATCACACGCCATCAGGTGGCTCGCATCAAGGCACCCTTGCATTTAATGAGGTTTGTCAAGAATCTTCCTTGAGGAGCACAGACGATCTAACTACCACAGCAGCTTGATTTGGCGTGGTATAGATCGGACTATTGTTTAAACTTCAAATCCCCATTGGATTAGAAGTCTAGGGGGCTTTTGTTATGGTCACGACTATCTCTGATCTAGTCTAGTGTCGAGCTCCCTTGGGAACCCGTTGCGACGACTCAAGTGACCATTGTCACGACAACGTAGGAACTGAGCGCTCATAGGCAGGTCGACCTCAGATAAACGATAAGACAAACTGCAATAGATACTGATTCCCTGGGGAGGTTTCTGAGCGCTACTCCCAGTAGACCCTCCTCGGAACCGAACTCACCATAATGATCGCTACAAGATCGGAACTAAAGCCTAGTTTTGTTCCCTTTCTACCAAGCGTGCCAAAGAAGTAACCGCACCATAATGAGTGAAGATCTCGCCACGATCACGTTAACTACTCACACAGTAACTTCCTCCTAAACAAGCGGAGACCACCAGCGGCTAGGGTTCGTCTCTAGGCTCATGGGTGGTATTCTATAATTAGGTGTCTCAATCCCTCGAGTTTTCTATGCTTTTCAACTTGACTAAACTTTTATATTGCTCTCATATTATCTTTAGCCTAATACTAACTTAGGCATCAAAGTTTCTGTGCAATGACACCTCCCAGTGCGGAGACGTGAAACCATCAACCATCGTATTCAGAGGAGAGACACTGTTGTGCAAATTCCAGCATCAACATTAACAAAATAAAAATCCCATTCTAGTGTTGTTTTAGGTTATGATATATACATTAATATTTACTATAAGATTTAGAAATACTTTTTTATTTCCACTCCGCCGGTTTTTTATTTAGACACTCTTAACAATAAATATAATTTATATTTTCAAACTCGTTACAAAATTAGTGATGACTATCTTTAGAAAAGAGGTTTGGTGAGACAGTTTGCGAGTTGATCAGTGGTGCTTACATGGTGAACTTTGCGTTTTTCTTATTGTACCAGATCACAAGCAAACTGAACGCCAATGAATACGTGCATCATGCGAGTGTGATATACTAGATTTTGAATAAGATATGTAGCACTGACATTGTCACAAAGGGTGGAATGTCTGGAGGGAGAGGGCACACATAACCCAGTAAGAAGAGATTGGATCCAAGATAATTCAGCTTGAGGGTTGGCTAAAGCTCTGTATTTTTCTTCGGTAGATGACCTTGCTACTACTCGTTGATTATATGATTTCTATGACATACGATTACAGCCAAAGTAGACAAGGTGAGCAAATGTGGAGGTATAATCAACTTTTTTCCTGCCCAATTAGCATCACTATAATGCTATGAGGGAAGAATTGGTCAGTTTCTGAAGAAGACCATGGAAGGTGGTTCTTTGGAGATAACGAAGAATACAGTTAAGTGCTATGAAATGAGTGGTGGGCAGTCGTTGTGTGAACTGAGGAAGTTTGTTTATAGAGAATGCAATACCGGGTCGTGTCATGGACATATATTGGAGACTACCTATGATGCTACGATAGAAGGTAGCATTAGTTGTTGTGGAACCATCATCTTTCGTTAAGGTGACTGAGGTTGTAACAGGGTGATGACTAGTAACCGTGTCATGGACATATATTGGAGACTACCTATGATGCTACGATAGAAGGTAGCATTAGTTGTTGTGGAACCATCATCTTTCGTTAAGGTGACTGAGGTTGTAACCGTGTTGGTAGCACTTCTCTAACTGCTAATGTAAAAGTTACTTACCAATAAACTTGTGAGCAAGATTCAATGCACTTTCCTTCGGCCGAATGCATCACAAAACGACATTTACAATAAAATCTACGAGTCTAAAATTTAGACTTAATTACATCTTTTGTCATGCGATTATTCAAATTCACGGTTTTAGTCTTTTAGCTCAAAATTCATATGTTTTCTAAAAATTAAGGTGATACCTAGGTTTGCCTATGAAAATGGGTATACTTTTGTATTGACAAAACGGGTCTGAAATTTAAATGAAATAAATATAAATATAAGATGTACTTTAACAAATTTGAATCTACGAGAAACTTAACTATCTATATTTTTTTTACATGAAAATTTATATGAAACAAGGCTACGTGGTTTTTTCTTCCGTCAAGAAAGGTTAAGTTTCTCTCGCCCTAGGTTAGGATTTAGATCCGCTGCAATCGTTATATGATAGTTACGCCAAGAGAGAGAAATAAACAGTTAAAAATCTCTCTTAATTTAAGGCCCTGCAGATTGCTGCACCTTGCAGCGACTGCAAGGGATCCGAACACCCTATTTCAACTTATCTCGTTGAACTACTTTCATTTGTAAGGATCATATTGGTAAGTAACTTTTACATTAGCAGTTAGAGAAGTGCTACCAACACTCTCTTTGACACTCTTCCTCTAACACCCGCTCTATGATTGACTTGAAATATATGTGGACCCCAAAATATTAATGGGTCTAATTTACAAAGCGACGGAACCTACATGAATTTTAACCAATCATATAATGAGTATTGGGAAGAGAGTGTCAAAGAGAGTTTTATCAGCATTTCTCTTGGCAGGTATGGCCAAGTCATACAAGAGAAACCACCCCAGAGAAATTTTAACAACACACTCTTTTTTTTTCTGGTTACCATGAACACACTCTCTAGTACTACTTTTCCAACACACTCTCCTATTAATTAAAATTCAAATCAATTCTACCAAATCATATGAATCTCATGTATATTTTGAGACTCATATGCAGGGGTGTAGAGCTGTCAATTTGGCCCCAAGCTCAGCCCCATTGGCCCCCAATCAAGCCCCATAAAATTGAAGCCCCCTATTAATGGGGCTCTTTTTAGCCCCAGGTCACACTTTTAAATTTTTTAGTGGGTTAGGGCCAGGGCGTTGTGGGCTGGCCCTCAAATTTTTTTCTAATTCTTTTCCCACTATTTACACCTCCACTTTCATTCTTTCACCCCCTTCCTCTTCTCCCCCACTCTCACCACCACCTTCTTCTCCCTCTCACCACAACCACCACCACCACCATCACCATCTCCCACTCACCACCACCACCACCACCTCTTTTCCCACTATTTATACCTCCACTTTCATTCTTTCACCCCTCCTTCCTCTTCTCCCTCACTCCCACAACCATCACCATCTTCCACTCACCACAACCTCATTTTCTTCTCACAACTATCACCACCCCCATCACCCACTATCACCACCCCCATCACCCACTATCACCACCAACCTTTTTTTTTCTCATTCTTTTCCCACCCCCACTTCCATTCTTTCACCGCCCCTCCCTCTTTACCCTCACTATCACCACCACCTCTTTCTCCCTCTCACCACCAGTAACAAATTTTTAGGATTTGGTCGAAGCCCACTGGGGCTTGGGCCTCTGTGGGCTTTTGAAATGTGGGCTTTTGGGCCCATGGCCATGTGGGGCTGGGGCTGGGCTGGCCCACATGGGCCAAATTGACGGCTCTACAAGGGTGCACAAAATAACCATGGTTATAAAATCAATCCATATCCATCAAATGTCCATTTTATATAACCGGTTCCATAACCAAAGTAGGATAACCGGTTATTAATTTGCAAAACCGTATATCTAACCGGTTATACTGGTTATATCTATAACCGGTTTTTACAACCGGTTATGGATCTATAACCGGTTATATCCATAACCTCTAACAAGAATTTTAAAAAAAATAATTTAAAAATGCTTTTCAATATTTTAAAAAATAAATTTTCTAGATTTTTAAGTCAAAACATATAAATTCCAGAAAATAAATTTTTTGAAAAAAATAAAAAATGAAAATTTATATATATATATATATATATATATATATATATATATATATATATATATATATATATATATATATATATATATATATATATATAACCACCACCGGTCGGAGCGCCGCCGACGACCACAGGGCCTCCGCCGGAGCGCGGTTTCCGCCGACCACCGGGCCTCCACAAGAGCGCGATCGCCGCCGGCCACCGGACCTCCACCACAGGTCCGTCAAAGCACCACCGCAGTCGCCGCCACCTTCCACCACCTCAAATATATTATATTAAATATATTAATATAATATTAAATATATTAAAATAATATAATCTTATATTTGTATAATATATATATTTAAAAATATATATTTAATGATATTTTTAAAATTTCAACTTTTTTAATATTATTTTTGTAGGCTTGTATAAATTCTTAGGCAAAATTCAATTGGATATCCAATGGACGTCCATTAAATAACCGGATAAAAACCATATCCATAATTGGACAAATTGAAATAGCCGGTTATAAAAATAACGTAAATATCCGGATTTTTTTAAATGTGGATATGGATGTAGTTTAACCGTTGAACCTGTTAATTTGTGCACCCCTACCCATATGAATTTCAACTAATAGAGTAGAATGTGTTTAAAAGAATATGTTAACTAATCTGAGACTAAAATTTCTCTATCAATCAATGATGGAAAATACTGTCTATCATTGTTCAAAAATCATCCTCAAGTAGCTTCTATGAATCTTCTGTTTGATAAAACACAAATAATTGTTAAGCAATATTACATTTTCAGTTTTTTTCTTTTGTCAAGATACATCGGCAATTCTAAAAGAAAAACATTGAGCAAGGCCAGAAAATAGGATGACATTGGATCACTTCTGTCACAATTTTTCTCTATCTCTCTCCATTTTCCATAGCTCTCTCCATCCTCATTATCTTATTGTTAATTATTCTTAATTATTCTCTCCATCTTCAATATTATCCTAACTTTTATCTTAATTCTCTCCTTCACTCTAACTCTTATCTTCCAGCTTTTGAGCGTAACTACTAAAGACCCCATTTTTGTGCATTATTTGCAGAAAAAAACGTTAGGTACACTATCTTAGGTGCCAATCGTGCTGTACTTCAAAGAAAATGTAAGAAGACTGTTAATAACCACTAGGCAGTTGTTGGGTTACAAATGCACTTTTATTATTTATTTATTTTTAAAAAAAGTTTTTGTCTCTATACCCGTCGGTACCTATGGTACTCCACGTAAGAATTGATCTTATTTGTATTCAGAAAGTTTACAAGATAATAACTGACACGTTTATGAATAAATATATACAGCAAGTATTCCGTTCCATTATAGCAGATAATACTTTAAAGTACAACTGGTGAATGCATCTCCTAGAAAAAAGTATACATTATAATTATAATGCAAATTATTTGCAAATAAAAGAAAGGACAAGGGGAATCTATTCAAAAAATAGATAGAGTTTCCAATATTTCAAGGCATACTGATATTTTCTTTTGAAACATTATACAGAGCACTATATGTCGAACCACTAAGAAACAGGGAGATGGCAATGAAAGAATAAAATATCATGTTTAAGCCCTGATGTTAAAAGCTCAAGCTACCAAGCATCATTGACTTGACCAAAAAAAACACATGTCAAAATTATGAAATTAAATTATCTAAACTTACACAAACAATATATCATTAAGTCATTCTTCTCACCAATAAAACTCAACTGAACTTTTTGAGGTTACAAACACGATACCCAAAAAGAGGCAAGCAGAGAAAATAGAGCAATAAATTGTATGGTATTTTGAAACTGCCAGCACCTGTTTTCTGGATTCACCCAACTATGAACTTAGCCAAGGAAATACATTGGGTGATGTTGGCAACCGCCCTGTTAAAACTTCAACACCAGTTTCTGTCACCTAATAATAGAAGGGATGAACAATGTTAAATATCGATAAAAATAGAACCATCAAGTAGGTGACGAAAATAAATTAGAGTTTAATTGGTATGCATTATCAGTGTAGAATTTGTATACACCGACAACCAATCACAAACAATGATATAAATGACATTTAAGAAAGTTAGTAGAAGACTCATAATTTATAATGCATGACAATCAGCGATTCACTGGCGTAGTATCTTTTTACCTGAAAAAAGACCATATAAATTAAATAGGCAAATGATTTTGATTAGGTTCAAATTTTACTATTAGTTACTACTATTTTATCAGTATAAAGCTCCCTCTACTAAGACAATGCAGAACAAAAGTTTTGCAAACACTCACTCAATGAAATTATAAAGGCTTAATTTTTATTCCCCTGCAAATGTTTGACTCTTTGATATTAGTCCCTATAAAAGTAATTTTTTCATCTCTACAATGTCCAAACCGGTTTGGTTTTGGACCCATGCTGAGATAGAAGAATGTGATATTTTTGGTAAAATAAGAAACTCCAGTAAAAGAATGATGCCTCTCATAATCCTACATGGCAATTATGCCGTATACTTCTGTTAGCCATGTCCACATTTCTGTAGCAGATACTAATGGTAGGGACGAAAACTTAGCAGTTTGGACATTGCAGGGAAGCAAAAACAAAAACAAAAAACAAAACATACAGGAACTAAATGCAAAAAGTCAGATATTTACAAGGACGGAAAAATTTCCCATCAAAATCATAAATTAAAAATTAAATGTGTATCACCTCAAAATCATTATCATTTTATGGTAAAACTCATTTTTAGCAATCGAAGACCATACTTTACTTCTCAGTTCAAAAAGAACCAAACTCTAGGTGTGACAATAAGAAAATACAAATGTACTTACCAAAAGAGTTTGTTCAAATTGAGCACTTCGTTTACCATCTGCTGTGACAGCAGTCCATCCATCAGGCCACATTCTATCACGCCATACACCTATTAAAAACTGTTATTAGTAGCTGTGAAATGAATCACCAAAATTTATCCATTTAAACAATTTTATATATACCTGCATTGATCATTGGTTCAATTGTAAAGGTTTGGCCAGCCTTCATCATACCAACTGCTTTATTCCCTGCCAGTGGTTAAGGTGTATTTATTGCATGTATTTTTCTACTTTTCTTCCATGTAATCATGATTTACTTTTAACATGAATGAAAAAATTAGGTGGGTTTGGGCGTTAGGGGGGTTTGGGAACAATACTTGCATGTATTGGATTTGACAAAGAAAAAGTTAACAGTTTAGAAAAAATGACACAAGACTGTGGATGCCGCCAATTGCTAGCAATACACAACATGTATAACAAAATTGCAAAAAAGAAAGTAAGCGGCTAATAACATAAATTGATTCTAATTTTCCAACAATTATTTTATGCTCAACAACCAGTCCTTTACATTAAAAAGAAGAATGTCAGAGGATGCAGAAAATAGTTTCCAAATATGTTTTGCCCATATTTTCATGTTGAGCTTTTAAACCAAGGAAAGGATACTTCCATAATGGGGAATGTTTGGTGCACAATGGAAAAGTTCTCCAATTCCATGACCACAATATGATTTTACCTATAGGGACACGAGAAAATATGAGTAAGGAACAAACGATAACCATCCAACAGTGTGAATAAAGAACACTAAATAGATAGGTTTAGAAGATGTTACCACTGAAAAGCCTGACATCGAAGCGTGACGGTTAGTAACTTCACCAATTTCTCGGAAACGTACCCCAGGTTTAACTTAATTTGATAGAAAAGGAAGAATCAGGAACACAGCTAAATTTCTTAAAATATTATGTACGTTCATATTATATTTCAGTATTTGAATATGAATGCACAATAATCACATACTCTGAACACCCAAAATTGAGATATACCCATGTTTTAAAAATACAGTGATGATTTAATTTGAACGAAGCTTTAATGTACGCGTCAAACAAAATACAGTGATGATTTAAAAATTCAGTAATCATACTAAAAACTAAATGACAAGAGAGATGTCAAAGCTGAAATCCAATGGAGATATACCCATGGATATTGCTTTCTCCAGACACTCATATGTGCATTTGACCAGCTGGCGAGACTCTTCATCCACATTTCCCACAAAGTATGTTTCATTGAGATCACCTGCAAAAAAACTCATACATTATTAACATAAGGTCAAATTTTATTAAGCCTAAACACCTTTAATGTTAATCAACTCATACAACACCGTTACACATGTTAAACAACTCACCATGAACACCTTTATAGTAAACTGTGACATCAACATTTACAATGTCGCCATCCTCAAGCTTCCTGTAAAATGACAAAATTATTGAAAAGTTTTTTAGTTGAAAATGATATAATTGTATCCTTAGTTATGCCAAAATGGCACGTGCAGTAATCAAGTGTATAGTATCAATACGAAGGAAGAATTTAGAAAATCATAGGCTGCTTGGTTTGAAAAATATTTTTTTGTCTATGGTAGTAAAATAAAACAAAAGCTCTGTACATTTTACCTTGCATCAGGAATTCCATGGCAGATTACTTCATTAACTGACCTGTTAGAAACACCAGATTGTGTTCTTCACATGTACCGAGATAATCTGTGAAAACTAGAATATATATAGAAGGAAAGTACCTACGTGCAGCAAGATTTAGGGAAGAAATGGTAATTGAGAGGCGATGGGTATCCTCCTGCAGAGTAAAAGTTCAGAAAAAAAAATCGGCTAATTGCCAAATGCCAGTGACATCATGAAAGAATATGAGGAACCATTGGGGTATCAGAACTATAATGGGGTATGGAAGCTATAAAATGTTCTTAAAAATAAATAAAGTGTAATTGAATTGAAGTGTTATACAATTATATATCATGTGAAACTTTTGTATTTTTTTTAATCTCATATATGTTGAAATATAGACTCAGCCCTCCAAAATCGAATATTCAGAAAAATTGGGTAACCTTGCTGTATCTTTTGGTATATTTTCTTGGTAAGCCCCCCTTTTTAGATGATTCATTCTCTGCAACAAATTTTGTTTTCGTATCCCAAAAATGTAGGGTTGTTTACTTTGTTTTTAAATTTTCATTTTCTGTTTTCAATAAAATACACATATTACTACACATAGTCAAGAAGATTACATCCAAGATGGACATTAGTAGTGCAAGAAGCAATAACATATTTGGAAATGGTGAAAACAACTTTGTAGCATTTTCACCATTTCCAAATAGGTTACTTCTTGGCTATGTATATCATCTCAGTTTGTTTATTAATTATTATCTAATATCTATTTTGCTATCTATGTACTAATGTGTATTTTATTGAAAACAAAATATGAAAATATGAAAATATGAAATCAAAGTAAACAGGGCCGTATCGTTTCCGTTGTACAGTGTACCACAAAATAAGAATTTTTTTCAGGGTTTTAGGCTTGAATCAACAATCAAAAAGAGGTATGCCTCATCGCTAAATGATTTATAAATTATAATTATAATTAGTATAATAATATTGTAAGGCATATGCACGCCAACTAGAATAATGCTAATATTTTCTAAAGGTAGTATGGTAAACATACAAATTTTTCAATAAATGTAACAGATAAAAATATGAAATGCATCTTTCAACTTTCAAAAATGAAACTCATAAAAATTAGCACCTGCAGCAATAGTCGCATCATGAACTACTCTGTCAATTTCATCAGTTGTCACACCCGGTTGAATAATCCGAGCAGCTGCATCCAAAACCTCCCTAGCAATCTATAAATCAATAAGTGAGATGAGATTTTGAAGTCTACCACTCTACTCAATTCACAAGGAAAAAGATGAACAACAACAATCTATAAAAAAAATTTACCCACAGTTTATCAACATCAGACAAAGCCACATCAACTGAACTACAAAATAAGTATTGACAGTTTTTCTTTTAACTTTTTAAATAATCATTCAAGATAGTTTTCTTCATTTTCTCACTCCCTCAAGATTGACCACGATTCACCCATATGAAAGAATAGGTTTATTATAAGCCATCATCAATCAAAGTAGCAAAATTAATTCATGTATCAGAGTTGTCATGTAACAGACTACAAAAATAAGCAGCAAATTGAACACCATGAAATTCATGATATGAATAAGTTTTGCAATAAAATCATGAGAATCAACAAGGGCAAAATGGCCAGGAACTCACCCGACAAGTTTCTCTCATTCTCTCAATTTGATCTGGAGATTTGATCTACAGATGAACATCAGTTAGAAAGTAGAATAACAGGAACACAGATAGTAAATTGATCTTGCAAGAGTTTCATCAATTGCATATTCATTTATTTTAAATTACCTACCTCAACAGTATGCTGTAGATCACTATTGGGCTCAACTTTGGGAATTCCCTAAGTTAAAACCAGAAGGATAGAAACAATTTAGGAGCCAATGAACTTCAGTTAACTTATCAAAAGATAACTTTGAATTGCATACAAGCAAAATGAGTTAAAATACATCAAATACAACGCATCTAAATAGGAAGACAATGGAAAACTCACATCATCAGCCCAATCAGGTTTAACAATATGAGCAGGGACGATTCGGTAAGTAGATATGGGATATGGCCGCAGCATCCTTAAGAGAGCAGAAATAAAATTTGGGTTTCAACAAATAAATGAGTAAATAACATTAATTGAAAAATAATGCAAATTGAATCCTACAATGCAGTGTAAAATGTTTGTGTTCTAAAATATGATGTGATTTAAAGCATTGCATATTTACCCAGTCCAATCAAAGTGAGGAAGCTTCGGAGTTCGACCTTGCCCTCTCCTCACACAATATAACCAACCTTCACCAGGTGATTCAGAATTCTGCGTGCCAAGTGAGGATAGCTTTGCCTTCAGATGCACTGATTTGTGCGAACTCCATGAAGATTTGAAACATTCCTGAGAGCTGTCAAGAGATATCAAAATTGGCTTCAAATGTATGAAAGATATCAATACTGTGAGAAGTAAAGGTCTAGGGGATTCAGTCATTGTAACAACAACTATCTAGCAGTAATCAATTTTCTCTCATTACCAACCATCAACCTCACCTTCTTCTATATGGTGCTTATGGAGCAACAATGTCATCGCTCTCACCAAATTGCTACTCACTAATAACTAAATCAATCTGCTATAAACATTAAATTAGATCAATCACAGCTTACTTCTTTTATTACAAAAATTAAAACGGTATTACTAGCCAGCAGCAAAGAAACTCATGCAGCATGTCGCAGTTGCACAATACCAGTAGGTCGAATCAAAACACTGAAGTTTGTAGTTAACAGCCAGGTCAGACTCTCTAGTAAGTATTATGGAGACAACCACAAAGTATCACTATCTCTTGAGCAATCTTCAAACAACTCAAGTCTTACATAGAATCACTGCCTTAAGGAAACACAAAAAACAACTTCACAGCTCTCCTAAAAAGTCTTACAGATAGCCTGTGGTAATTTCATATTAAAATTGTCTACTGTGATTAAATACTTCAATCTCCTAAATAAATGAACTTTAAATTGTTAACAAAGTAGAAGACAATCACAAACCAGAAGGCGGAACCCTCACGAGGAAGCTTCAATTCTATGCATTTTGGACACCTGAT
Source organism: Astragalus membranaceus (assembly GCA_039519185.1). NCBI lineage: Eukaryota > Viridiplantae > Streptophyta > Magnoliopsida > Fabales > Fabaceae > Astragalus > Astragalus membranaceus. The sequence continues at coordinate 56,872,713 of CM076850.1, read as the reverse complement.
AAAAAAGAAAGAAAAGGAAACGAAGCCAAGTTAAAATTAATAACATGATGCAACAAAACCATTATCTCAAACCGTGAACACACTATTGCTAAACCTTCAAAATAAACTTAAAATATAAATCTTTACCACTCTAACGCATTCAGTACGTTAGCGTAGCAAAGCAGCGAATTCAGTACGATTAAAACTCTAGCGCATCTCTAAAAAGAAAAAAATAAGAAAAAATTGCCATCACCAGCAGCAGCTTTTTGCTGAAACCAAGAAAAAATCCATTTGATCGAAGCTAAACATCTTTACCACATATCAAATCATGCCAGATGCAGAAACAGCATCTTACAATCCAAAACAAAATTCAAAAAAGATTAAGACATGTGTGAGCAGCTACAGAACACAGAGATAGAGAGAGAGAGAGAGAGAGAGAGAGAGAGAGAGAGAGAGAGAGAGAGAGAGAGAGCGAGAGTAATACATACTGAAGATTTGCAGGTTTGCCACAGCTAACACAAGAAAGAGTGTTTTCGGTGTTTTCGGATTCAGCAGCCATTGATTACGAATTTGCAAAGAACTGAAGTCTAGGGTTTGCAGTGCAGATAGAAACGGGAACAACAATCATCGGAAGAGGGAAGACAAACTTTATAGCTTCTTTTTCCTTTTGGAATTTCTTTCAGTACCCAACCACTTTGCTCATTACCACCCACCCCCCCCCCACCCCAACTATCCAATTTTTTTGAATAATTCAAAATATACCTAATTCTTTTTTTAAACTTTATTCCTCTACCACCTCACCACTTCCGTAACCATTTAATCCCCAAAATAGCTCTCAAAAAATTAAAAATAAACTGTTTTTTTAAAATTTTTGGAATTACCACAAAATAGGATAATTTCGGAAACCAATTTTTTGAACTTTCCAGAATCACCTCAAAAGAGGTATTTTTGGAAGCCAATTTTGACTTTCGGAAATACCTCTTTTGAGGTGACTCTGGAAAGTTCTAAACTAAGGTTTTCCGGAATTATCCTCTTTTGAGGTAATTCCGGAACACAGTTTTTAAAAGATTTCCGAAATTATTCCAAATGACATAATTCCGAAAGTCAAAAAATTGGCTTCCGGAATTATGTGTTTTGGCATAATTTCGAAATCAAAAATGTGTTCCGGAAATATGTGTTTCCGAAAATTTTTGAGGAATCAGGAGTAAAATTATCTGTTTGGTGAATTATGGGGGTACAGGGTATAATAGGGGGTAAAAAAAAGCCAAAGTCTACATCTTCATGTTGATCGAGGAAAGTTCAAAATTTATATAATGTGATTAATCTACACGACTACACCTCACCACTTCATGCTGACCAAGGCAACTACAAAATTGAAATTGGGCCCCACATGTTCTACTTTTTTTTTTGGTGTGAGTCATACATAACAAAAAGAAAAGAAAGAGTGAAACTAGCAGCTAGAGGATTTCATGGCGAACAACATCCATAAGACTCCAAGAGATGTCACCAAGACAATGACTATTTCTCCAACGCTAGACCCACCATAAAATCACCAGGAACAATGATGACTAGTCAGTTTGTAGCATGTTCTTAATCCAAGTTGTGGAGCACAAGGTCGAACCAAAAGCATTCATTTCATGGAAATTAAAGTGGCACCAAACTGTTATGGCAAAATCCCTAAAACAGGTTTTGATGAGAACAAATAGTTTGAATAAGCTTCTTAAACTTTCTGATCCATTTGTGATCTAATAAAGTTCTCTTGAGTGATCTTATAGATGGAGATAAATTATCACATCTCAAGCAGCACATGTGCTATGAAACAGTACATCTTAAAAAGAAGAATTGAGCCTTAGCGGGTGCTGCCTAAAGCTCAAAGAGGTGCTCAGAAGCTAACAAGCATAGGGATAACATTATATGACCTAGCATGAGCAAAGAAATACAAGGTACAACATGACAATTAAGATATTCCTCAAGAACAACATCACTAAAGTTGACAAATGCTTAGAATACACTTCAGAAGTTGTTCTGATAGTATCTCAGAAGCTAAGTGAGAAGACAGTACTCAGAAACTTCTGAACAGACTTCAGAAGCATGAACGAAAAATGCCAAGTGTCTCTAAACGGTCATATTACTACATCAACATTAGGTCTATGCTAAGAGGAATTGAGTCAAAAATTAGAAGGCATCGTTAGAAGCTCTCATGCGTAGAAGCTCTCAACGGTCAACTGCTTTTGCAGTGTACGACACCTGCAACTTTGTACCCGTCTAGGCGCAAAAGCACCAAACGACTATTTTCTCTTTGCTCAAGTGTTCCAACGGATCTATTAAGACAAATGGTCTATAAATACAACATTGAGCCCTCAAAAATTCTTCAAGGGAGACTACACGAAACTGGTTAAGACATCATATGCTTCTCAGCAGCATCTGAATGAGTCTACACTCTCTCCTAAACACACTCACTGCAAATCAACATATCTGGGACTTTATTGAGTGTGTTCATAGCTTGTTTTGAATTGTCAAATGTATTTTTCTTAAGCTATCTCTTTGTATCCCAGTTTAGAAGCAAAACATATTTTATATGTGTAGAATAGGGCTAAGAAAGTGTTTCTTAGAGGTTTAAGTTGCTAGTCTTGGAAAAAATTAGTGGGACAATTGATAGAGCTATCTTAAGAAAACTATCAGGGATTAGCCATTGGTTGGCTTGTGTACTATTTGTGAAATAGTGAAAAAGCTCACTTGGTGTGACGAGTGGGCGTAGCCCTGGGTTTGGGGTGAACCACTATAAATCTCTGTATCTTCTTTACATGCTTTCTATATTGCTTCCTCATTAACTGTTTTCTAAACTAGGCAAGTTAAGCAAATTCTTTAAGAACAAAATTATATCTTCTAAACAATATTTATCTAAGGTCATCTCTTTAAACACCAAACTAGCTTCTAAAAGAATTTGTGTTTAGAAAAAGATTTTAAAATGTGTCACAATTCAAACCCCCCTTCTTGTGACTTATATTTGACTTCACAAATTGCATGGCAAAAGTATAATCGCGGAGGGAGTGCAACAAGTCTTCAAGCGCTTCATTATTACATCTAGTACAAATGGGCAAATTAGCCATGTCACAATGAAACCGAAGCTTGTTGGTAGGGAGAGCTTTGTGAGAACAAAGCCGTAAAAAATGCTGGAGTTTAGCAAGAGCATGTATTTTCCAGACCCACCACCAACTACTCCAAGATCGATGATGTGAGAGAAGCCATTTGTAAGCAGAGGATGAGGAGTAGGAACCATTACCTAAAGAGAACCAAATCCATTGGTCTTTGAAAGTGTGATGCAAAGTAACCAGGGGATGATGGATCTGCTCAACGAATTGGTGCACATGAGTAAGAATAATAGTCATAAGATTGTTCCAGGACCAAGATCCAGCAAGGCACACGTCCTTAATACAAAGCTGAGTATCCGAAATGTTGACAAAATCAACCAAGTGACAAAGAGGCCCCTTCCTCGTCCAATTAGAAAACCATAAGGAGGACTCACCATTACCATTGCGGAATTGAAAGCCATCTTTTAAGACATCCACCGCTTTTAAAATACGTTTCTAAACAAGAGGTGAATTCCTGCTATTATTGATAAACCAAATAAATTCCCGCAGCAAATATTTATGAATTAACACCCTAACCTAAAGTTTGTTGGTGTCATGTATAAGGCTCCACACAAGTTTACCAATAGTTGCCAAATTAGATAATCTGGCTTCCCGAATAGCTAACCCACCATTCTTCTTAAGGGATGTAACAGTGGTCCATTTCACCATGTTCCATTTTCTTTGAACACCATTTCCACCCCAACTGAAGCTTTTAGTAATTTTATCCACACTATCACAAATCTGATGTGGTAAATAATGGGTCTTCATAGTATAAATAGGCATGGAGGTAGTCACTAATTTGGCAAGGCAAAGTCTGCCTGCTTTGTTGAGTAGGTTGCCCTTCCAAGCTGCGAGTCTTTTATGCATTTTCTCCATAATATGATCATAAGTGCCTTTAGTTTGTCTTCCTTGAACTAAGGGAAAACCCAAAAATTGCCCCAGATTAGCCAAAAACCGGATTGAAGAGATATCTTTTTGTTGTAGCTTGGTTCCTTCTGGAACTCTCTTAGTGCACATAGCCTTGGATTTAGATAGGTTTACCTTCAACCCAGAGGCTGCACAAAAAGAGTCAAGAGTCTGCATCACCACCTCAATCTGCTGAGTAGTAGCTTCACAGAAAAGAAGGACATCATCTGCAAATAGGAGATGCGTTAGACCATGGCCATTTCTTGAGACATGTATAGGCCGCCAAACTCCACGATCTACTTTGTGTTGGATACTCAAGGACTGCTTCTCCATACAAAGATTAAAAAGGTAAGGGAAAAGAGGACCCCCTTGTGGAAGTCCTCTAGATGGCTTTAAAGTCTCTATCTTTTCCCCATTCCAAAGAATTGAGAGGTTGTTGGGTCAAACACAGCTCATGATAAGGGAGACCGTTGATGTTGGGAACCCAAACTCCTGCAAGGTTAGTTCAAGGAAATTCAAATCCAATTTATCATAAGCTTTTTCCAAGTCAAATTTAAAAGCTAACGTGCCTTTCTTTGAGTGTGAGCTATGCATGTAGTGAATAACCTCCTGAGCCAGAATAACATTATCTGAAGTGCTTCTTTTGAGATAAAACTACTCTGGAAAGGGCCAATAAGCTCATCAAGGAAGTGTCGAATCTGGTTCACTAGCACCATTTAATAACTTTTAACGCCACATTGCAGAGATTGATAGACCTAAAGTTCTGTAGGCTGGTGGGGTTGTTCTCCTTGGGAATAAGGACCAATAATGTCTCCACAATCTGATCATCAATAGCTCCCCTTATGAAGGAAGATTTAAGTAGTTCCCACAAATCATCACCAACAAGGTCCCAGAAATGTTTAAAGAAAAGGGGTTGAAACCCATCCGGACCTGAGGCTTTATATGAAGACATAACAAACACAACATCTTGGACCTCCTGTTTTTCAACATTGGCCGAAAGAATGGACTTCCCTTCATCACTCAACCTAGGTAATAAATTCTCAGGTAGGCAATCCGGGGAAGTAGAATAGTCTCATTGGAAGAGTGTCTGATAAAATTCTCAGGTAACTCTTCCTATTTCAAAACATCTTGATATCTTGATATTCTTTGTACAGTCCTGCCTCTTTTAGGTGGAGTCTCGCCGAATCAATTCTCTTTAGGAGCTCCTGAGTAGGTTTCTCTTCTTGTGAAAGATATTGCCAAAGACCTCATCATTATGTTTTGTGTCCTTACGGACCATCTCGAGGCTAGACGATACCTGGTGATTATTGTTGTGCTTGATATATACACACAAATGTATGTGCAAGTATACGCAATCGTAACAAGTATTAAAGTATTAAGTTGAGATCGTACCCACAAGGATTGGATTAATTTCAAGGCCTAATAAATTGATAGCTTTAGTGAGGAGTAACAAAATATCACAATTAATGAGGAATACTAGAATGTAAAGACAGAAAGTAAACAATCAAGTAAGTTGATATGGGATGAAATATATGATGAAAGAGTAGTTGGAATGCTTTCCACTAGTAAGTCACTTTTAACAGCATTGTGTTACATACAATGCTGGAGCATTAGATGCTGGAGCACTGGATGCTGTAGCATTGGATGTGTGCCTTTTGGTCACTATCCTCAAAGTTTCATTACAAGGGACAACATGTCTGCACCCTTGTATATGAAGCACCCCCAATATCACCCTAGGGACTATGCTGCCTATGTCTAGGTTGAGCATGGAATTACAAAGTTTCAGTTGTTAAAACACTTACCCACATTAGTTCTTGAGTTCCAATTATAAACTATGTCTGAATTTATAATTTGCATTCACTTTTAGCTGATAAATTCTAAAGAATGAATGTGAAAGAAGTAAGCATGCAAGAACTAAAATGTCAACATCAATACATAACACAAAGCTTAGTTAAAAGATCATTACTGTAACGCCCAAATAATTTAATTATTTATTTAATTAAATTATTTAGGTATTTTATTAGTATAGTCCTTTTAAAATAATAATATGATGTTTTATTTAAATCAGGGAGTGGTGTTTAGTAATTAAGTTGAGTAGTCGAAGGAGGCCCGTGATTCAATGGCCCAAGGGCCTAGGCGCGTGAAGGAGAGCATTAGTTAGGGTTTTGGGGCATAGCGCATTTTTGAGAAGAGAAAAGAAAGAGGGCGGCGAGGCGAACCAAGGAGAAGAGGAGAGGAGCTCCTGTTGCTGTGGTTCTTTGGAGTCTTCGTGCGAGAGGATCACGTATTCGGCAAACCTAAGGTAAGGGTGGGTTCTACTTTATAATAGGGTGTATGATGGGGGTTATGTGGGAGATAGGACCTATGATGCCTCTTTGATCTTATTTGGTGTTGATTTGATGATGTTAGAACATATTCATGATGATTGAAATTGGTGCTTGATGATTGATCATGGTGAAAATTTGGTGTTTGGTGTTTGATGCGATTTGGTGTTGTGTTTTGGTTGCTGGAAATGGCGCCCTGCTCCTGGGCGCCGTGTCTGTGTTGCGTTTAATGTAACACCCCTTTTTCTACCCGTTAATCTATTAGCGTAAAAATCAGAGTTTCCAATTTTAGTTACATCACAAGGGATGTCACACTTACTTCGTTAAACATCATACGCCAAATTACTCGCTTTTGGAAAACAGCCTTATAATACTTTCAAAACGTCATTGTCAATTAAAATACAACTTCACAGCGGAAAATCTAACAAGTTTAATCATAAAGGTATTGCAACTATGCAAGGCTTACATTACTAAAATCCAACCACCACAACAATCCTAAGTAACATAAACAACATCATTCCCCCCTAGTGTTACATAATCAGAGCAGACGACCCGACTCGAATTAGTGAAGGTACCTAGTCCTTCACTCGCGATCACCTGCACGTTACCACATAGGGGTAACATTCAAACAAAAGGGTGAGTCCAATTCAATTCATATAATAAATCATATGATAAATAGTAAGTCAAGTCACAGCTCTAAATGAATCACATCACAATCATCAATCACATCACTACAATAACTCATCACTATGTCATGTAGGCATATGAAATGCAACCCACTCGCGGGCATATGCATGAGGTACCTTTTCACAAACGTCGCTTAGCCATTAAGGCCTCATCGTCACTTAGCCAGATGGGCCTCAAAAACGTCACTGGGTTTATGCATATGGGGCATGAGACACTATGACATGCACCACTCCCAAACACACAAATACACAATTACCCAAATCACAGTCAACTATGTGACCCGTCACTTACCGGTTTGCCAAATAAGAGGCACAGCACCTGCCAATTCACATTTACACAACAACGTCACTTGGCCTTTTAGACCTTATCATCACTTAGCCTTTCGGGCCTTAAACGTCACTGGGTTTCATCGTCACTTATACATAAATATCATCAACTCAAACATCAGCCACTGAGGGCAAAAACGTCATTTACACGTCATTATAATTAACATTAGCCACCAAGGGCAAAACAGTCTTCTACACGTCATTATAAATAATATTAGCCACCAAGGGCAAAACAGTCATTTACACTTCATTATAAATAATATTAGCCACCAAGGGCAAAACAGTCTTTTACACGTCATTATAAATAATATTAGCCACTAAGGGCAAAACAGTCATTTACACTTCATTATAAATAATTTTAGCCACTAAGGGCAAAACAGTCATTTAACTAGCCACTAGGGGCATCATCGTCAAAATCATCATTTTTGACACTAAATCGTTAAAACCACTGGCCATACGCAAAAGAGAATTTTTAAAGACACCCAGAACATCTTTTTATTGTCACAGCAACGATCACCGGGAACAGCCACTTGGGGCGCCCCAGCAACCTTCAGAAATAATAAGTTTTTATTTTTAAAAATGGGAAACGCAGATAGACAACTGAAAATGCTTCACAACGCTTTTTGAAACGTTCAAAACGGATGTCTGAGTCAAAAGATATAGCGAAAACAGTTTTCGAAACATTTTGGGACATCCTGAAAAACTGGCGCCATGGGCACCCAGGCATCTGGCGCCCAGCGCCTAGCAAAAGGCAACACACGCACGCACACACCCGGGCGCTCAGCGCCCAGCGCCTTGGCGCAGCACACAACACACGCACACTGGCGCTCAGCGCCCAGCGCTGGCCCCCAGCGCCCAGCGCTACGCACACACACACGCGCACGGGCGCTCAGCGCCCAGCGCTGGCACCCAGCGCCCAGTGCCTGGAGCAACACTGCACAGCGCACAGCACCATGGGCGCCCAACGCCCAGGCACTTTCAGCAACACAAATTTTTGCACAATTTCACATACACATTGATTTCTTCAAAATTTCCACATAATTCATCACACTCATATTACAACTACTCATAATCACATGTAAAATCATCAAAGCCACTTATCAAAACATCGAAATTCACACATCCTAAGCACAACCTAGATCACGCATACATCACAAATCAAGGACATGAATTCACAAACATATCATGGTCATGACTAATCTAGGCTATCACTACTTAGGATCTATCATAGGAATTATTATAGAAATCGATAGAACTCCCCTTACCTCGAATTTGAAGAATAGGATCTCTAGAGATGATTACGAACGGAACCACGACAACCGGATCACGCCTTCTCTTTTCTCCTTGGAGCTTGCGACTTGCTCTTCTCCTCTCCTCCCCTCTACGGCGCACTTCCTCTCTTTCTCTCTATTCTCAAGTTTCGCTAATGCTAGCAACAAACCCTAACCCCTAGGCGCCTTTGCCCAATTCGCATATGACAAGAATCATGGGCTTGGGCTTCTCACTTAAGCCCAAGTCCATCTAATTTGGCACCTCCATCTTCTAATGCCACCTACACATAATAATATAATTTCTAATATTTAACTTACATCCACTTAATTAATTTAAATTCCTAAATACTTAATTAAATAAATTAATTAAATATTTAGGGTGTTACAACTCTCCCCCACTTAGAATATTTCGTCCTCGAAATTCACCTGTCAACGCCAACACTCTCCCTCTAAGGCCACCTAGACAACTAGTGTTATCTATCATGCTGATTACTATTGCCTTGATTACCGGCAGTAAGTGCTTGGGCGGCCGTCCCTCCTACTTGTTCAGCCAGGTAACTTCAAGCACTCTGATAGACTAGCTCGCATTCTACCTCACTCATCTACCCTTAAGCATCACAACGAAACTCACCGGGCGCACAACAGTCGTACCACAAGCCTCATAATTTAGCAACATGACAACAACATCAACGAACAACTTTGCCACTCAGGCGACATCAACAACAAAAATTGCCACTCAGGCGACATCCACGACTAAAATTGCCACTCAGGCGACATCAACAACTAAAATTGCCACTTAGGCGACATCCACAACTAAAATTGCCACTCAGGCGACATCCACAACTAAAATTGCCACTCAGGCGACATCAACAACGACAAACCAACAGCAAAGCAACATCATCAATAACAATATAGCTTGGGCCATTCGGCGGTACCCAAGACAACACCAAAACATCAACATTATTAACGAGGCAACCACACGCAACAACAAAGCAACAATGCGGAGACAACCCTGGGACCAACAATCCTATAATCAATAGCACATCAACAACTTCAGGCACCAAAGCGCCGACACTGCAACAACGACTTGGGGCACTAAGTCACCGACGACACAACAACAATTTAATTCGACCGACACGCCTAAAAATCAACGACACCAGAAACAGTCAATTTTGCCTTGAAATTAGAATATTCAGTTAGGCCTCTGAATAAGCTTTCCAAAACATTTTAGTTTACTCAAATCGGACTCCTGGGTCAAAAGATATTGCAAAAACATTTTTTCGTTACAATGACAGCATAAACTAAGCAACGCAGGAAATTCCAGCACTCACACATAAACTTCAACAATTTATTTACCCTATCAAACGACATCGGAATTTTTCAAACAACCCCTCTACGGAATACTTACGAAGTCTAGTTTTCTGGCTATATTTTTAGAATTTCAAAATGATGAGTCGAATAGCACTGTTTTCGCAAACAAGGCAGTTGGTCCAGAAAATGGGGCAGCGACTGTATCCAAAGTTGTGACCCTTCTACAATGACTAAAACAAACCCAAATAACACGAAACTTCAGCCAAAACAGTAAATAATTTTGTCTAGTTTTCAACGAAATTGGATTCATTCGAAAAGGAGTTCATTTGGAAACACCACAATCAAAACATTGACCCTATGCCCAGACGGTCCCTAGAATTTCACCCTAACTTGCGAAGCCCATAACTGGAGCTATACTACTCCAAATGCGACCAAACCAAAGCCAAAATGACCAGCGTTCAGTCTAGTTTCTAAAATTGTGTGCTACATAATTTATCAATTCAGTAAAACAGTCCTAGTTTAGCCGAAAGTCAAACCTACTCAAAGTGCCTACACAGGGAGCCTAGCAACAAATTAAGCATCCAAGCAGTCACCAATTCAGCCATCAAGCATAGTTTAAATTTCCCAATAATCATATACATTCAAACATCATTTCCTTCAAAATTCAACCTTGCTACTTGTAAAACCAACTAGTACAATTCTCTAACTACCAAAAATACAGTTTAGCACCTTCTCAGAAAATAACCAAAAATCAGCTTCCTCTCATTAGTAATTAAAAGTCACTCCCCAAATAACAACAAGTTCATTTTTATAAGGTGTCTCCATTTAACTACCAACTCGGCTCTATAAAGTCCCCAAATTACTAACAATTCAATTATACATCTTTACCGCCCAATTCGACTTACGCATGCATCAATTAATTTTAGTTCATCCTATTAACTCAATGCATTTATATACTAATAACGTTAGTCACAAGCAAGACTAACCTCTCGAATCAATATTTCTTAAAAGTCAAACAATACATAGAGCACGCCAATTTTCATAACCAATTTAAACACCATTTTTGCAGACTAGTCTTTGTGTGATTTAAATAACCAAATTCAACCTCATAGAGCAGCCAAGGTCTCATACATACTAATACATACTAATACACTTTTTCTCCCAAAGAAACCCAATAATAGTTTTCAAAATCGTGATCAAATCATTTTTGACAAGATTTTCAAAACCCACACCACCACAAGTCGCTACTCCTTTTTAAAATAAAACCAATTAGAGAAAAATGTCATTTTTCCAATTCCACAAAACTTCAACACCTACACTTCCTTCTTTTAAAATCCTAAGTCCAAAATAATTCATTTCTTTCAATTTCTACAACAACAACACCTACGTTCCTTCGTTAAAGTAGATTTTATCACCAATATCAGTTTCCAACCGTAAAATCGTCCATTTGACTTTTCAAAAACAATTTCAGAAGCCCTTTTTCCTTTCAGATCACAAAATTACATAGCACATGACATTAGTGTCGCTAAAATAAAACGGTTTTCAAAAACATCAATAATTAAATAGCAACACTAATCCTTAGAAAACAGTACAATATTTCCAGCTAACAGCAACAGTAGTGTAATGGTACAATAACCCAACTACGTAACAATAAACAAACAGCAATGGCAATAACACAGTATTTACTTTGCAGCACAACGGTAACTTAATTTACAGCAGCAGCAATCACCAAAAGCACATAAGCACAACAACAGGGTCAAAATAAAAGTCACAACCAAACGACACAGGGTTCACACGGAGCACAACATAGCAAACAGCACACAATACCAGTAGGGGCGTCTCCCCCACTAGTTTACTTACCATTAGCAACTCTTGGCTTAGCTGCAATACAAATATTGGTCAGTACTTAAAAGACAACAGTTGGTCGTACACCGACACAACGACTCGACGACTTGGCCGGACGGACCAACCATTGCTCTGATACCACTAATGTAACACCCCTTTTTCTACCCGTTAATCTATTAGCGTAAAAATCAGAGTTTCCAATTTTAGTTACATCACAAGGGATGTCACACTTACTTCGTTAAACATCATACGCCAAATTACTCGCTTTTGGAAAACAGCCTTATAATACTTTCAAAACGTCATTGTCAATTAAAATACAACTTCACAGCGGAAAATCTAACAAGTTTAATCATAAAGGCATTGCAACTATGCAAGGCTTACATTACTAAAATCCAACCACCACAACAATCCTAAGTAACATAAACAACGTCATTCCCCCCTAGTGTTACATAATCAGAGCAGACGACCCGACTCGAATTAGTGAAGGTACCTAGTCCTTCACTCGCGATCACCTGCACGTTACCACATAGGGGTAACATTCAAACAGAAGGGTGAGTCCAATTCAATTCATATAATAAATCATATGATAAATAGTAAGTCAAGTCACAGCTCTAAATGAATCACATCACAATCATCAATCACATCACTACAATAACTCATCACTATGTCATGTAGGCATATGAAATGCAACCCACTCGCAGGCATATGCATGAGGTACCTTTTCACAAACGTCGCTTAGCCATTAAGGCCTCATCGTCACTTAGCCACATGGGCCTCAAAAACGTCACTGGGTTTATGCATATGGGGCATGAGACACTATGACATGCACCACTCACAAACACAAATACACAATTACCCAAATCACAGTCAACTATGTGACCCGTCACTTACCGGTTTGCCAAATAAGAGGCACAGCACCTGCCAATTCACATTTACACAACAACGTCACTTGGCCTTTTAGACCTTATCATCACTTAGCCTTTCGGGCCTTAAACGTCCCTGGGTTTCATCGTCACTTATACATAAATATCATTGTAACACCCCTAATTTTTAAAAGACTCGTATTATAGTATCTAGGACCGAGTAATTATTTGTGGGAATAATTATTCGTGTCCCGGGTATTTATAGTCGAGGAAATCCTCAAAATAACCCCCATTCTCTAATTAATTGTGCTTGGTCATAATTTAATTAGGCATTCTTAAGCTGAAGGGCAATTTGGGAATTTCACACCCTTTCACATAAATGCCCCTATTCTGAAATCCTTCCAGCCACTTAAGTCATTTTCTCATTCTTCTGAAATTGCAGATTCTGAACCAGAGGAGAAGAGAGGGTGGGGCGCGACTTGGAGGAAGAGGAAGGGAAGAGTTTCAGCTTGCATGTAAGTGTTCTTGCTCCTTGTCCACTCCAAATTCGATTTGCAATCCATTGGTGCTATTTTCGAGCTCTGATTTCCTCTCTATCTCTCAATCCCAAATTCTCAGTTAAAGCCTAAATGGTGAAGATGAGCAAATTCTGAATTCCCAACCTTGTGCATGTTCTTGATTTCCTATTTCAGCAAGCATGTAAGTAACCCCTGATATTCTCCTTCGATTTCGAATTCCATTTAGTAGTACAAGCCATGGATGCTGATTCCCCTCTATCCCACTTTCGAATTCACCTTCATTGTTTAAGACAATTGAAATTCTGAATCTGCCATTATTTGCATGTTGCTGTTTTGCATCTCAAGAAGTGTTGTATCTTGCATTTCGAGTTTGGGAAAGGATTCAGCTGGGAATCTCGCTTCAGTTGGTGCCTCAGTCGTTGTGAGTTACTGAAGTTCAGTAGCTGTTGTAGGTGATTTTGCTGCTGAGTTGCTGTTGTGACTGTGTTGGTGCCTTCGGTTCTTGCTCGATAGTCCGTGTTCGGTTAATTCGCGCTTCGGTTAGAGAGCTTACGGAACAATCGTCGTCACGGTGAGTCTTACTCACGAATAGGGAATAAAAAGAGTTGAACATTTTGAATATCTTGAACTGTTTGTGTATTCCGAAAATCTGTTTAAAACCGAGTCCCGAAGATTTCGAAAACAAATTCTGACTTTTCGCGAAAATACCTCTTTTCGTTTTATGAAAATCATGATATAATTGAAAGGATTTTGGTGATGATTTTTGTATTGAATATATGTCTGGAATATTGTGGAATTTTCTGAGATTCAGGGGAATGAAAATTAGGAATCGAATCGAGAGCGAACGAAGAGCGATAGTGAGAAAAAGTGCGAGTTGAGCATCAGTACTGGAAGTTCTGTCCACTCGCGCGCCACTCGCGCGCAGGTCGCGCGCCGCGCGCCACTCGCGCGCAGGTCGCGCGCCGCGCGCCACTCTTGAATTGGGTTCTGTCCATTCGCACGCCATTCACGCGGGAGTCGCGCGCCGTGCGTGATTCTGGGCTGCGCTTCTGTCAAGTCGCGCGCCAGTCACGCGTGGGTTGCGCGCCGCGCGCCACTGTGACCCTTTTGATACGTAATTCCGTTTTTCTCGTTCAATGCTCCGTTCAATCCCGAACCTTTTCTAATCTCTTTCCAAATAAATTTTTAAGGTTGTTAACCTACTGAAATCACTAATTTGAAACCATTCAACTCATGTTTTTGGAAAAGAGTTTCGAAAACCTATTTGATCGAGAACGAAAACCATAGTGCGCGTGTGAGAACATCGGCTGATGACTACTGAATATGTATATGTTATATATGTCAACTGATTATGATTATAATGCCGGATGTTTTATATTATTCATCAAAACGGGTTATAAGTCAATAATATGTTATAACAAGATTATATTGCCGGAGGTCTAACTTAAGAATTCCTCAAAACGGGTTATAGAATCAAAAAGATATAAATTATCAAATAAACATATGTGATAGATCCTTTGGTGATCAAATAGATATATATTATCTAACTCTCGAGAATCGATACGTATTGTAATACATATATCGCGTTGGGTGACGATCCGACAAGTAGCATACTAGGGAGGGTAGTCATGACCCCTTACCTAGGCCCTGAATGTGTTTTGGCGTGGTCAACTCACGGGTTGCCGGGATTAGCATGGATTGCAGCCGGCTTATGTTAAAAGATATAGCTACCGGGATTAGCACGGATTGCAGTCGGTTAAGCTATGGTGTTAAAAGACTTCTTAAAAGCTGCCGGGATTAGCACGGATTGCAGTCGGTTTATGCTTATAAAAATAAGACTTCTTACTGAACACGATTTGCTTGGCATTTCGATTATAAGCTCATGGTAGCTAATAATTTTTGAAAACGGTTTGATAATTGAACCGAATGTCGGTGAGGGGGCACGGTAGGACTCACTGAGATAATGTTATCTCACCCAATCATATGTTGTTGTTTTTCAGCTAAGCAGGGAAAAAGGAAGGCTATTGTGCACGAGTAGTGCTATGCTCTTGGAGACGCCGAAGACCTAGCTGTTTTCCTTTACTGTTATTGTACCTTTGGGTTGTACGAACTTGTGTTGTATAAGTTGTATAAACCATATTTCAGTTTCTGTTTTATGTATTGGACTCGGATGTTGTACTCCGATCGGTTGTATGCCGAATGACTTCTATTGTATGAAGTATTATTATTCCGATCTTATGTTTATTTCGGAAAAAGTTTGTTGGTCCAATTATAAGCAGGAACCGTGTCCTCTGATTATTCCGCTAGTTGTGCATTTCGGTGCTTCTACATGTTAGAAATACCGGGGTGTTACAATCATCAACTCAAACATCAGCCACTGAGGGCAAAAACGTCATTTACACGTCATTATAATTAACATTAGCCACCAAGGGCAAAAAAGTCTTCTACACGTCATTATAAATAATATTAGCCACCAAGGGCAAAACAGTCATTTACACTTCATTATAAATAATATTAGCCACCAAGGGCAAAACAGTTTTTACACGTCATTATAAATAATATTAGCCACTAAGGGCAAAACAGTCATTTACACTTCATTATAAATAATATTAGCCACTAAGGGCAAAACAGTCATTAAACTTGCCACTAGGGGCATCATCGTCAAAATCATCATTTTTGACACTAAATCGTTAAAACCACTGGCCATACGCAAAAGAGAATTTTTAAAGACACCCAGAACATCATTTTATTGTCACAGCAACGATCACCGGGAACAGCCACTTGGGGCGCCCCAGCAACCTTCAGAAATAATAAGTTTTTATTTTTAAAAATGGGACACGCAGATAGACAACTGAAAATGCTTCACAACGCTTTTTGAAACGTTCAAAACGGATGTCTGAGTCAAAAGATATAGCGAAAACAGTTTTCGAAACATTTTGGGACATCCTGAAAAACTGGCGCCATGGGCACCCAGCGCCCAGGCATCTAGCGCCCAGCGCCTAGCAAAAGGCAACACACGCACGCACACACCCGGGCGCTCAGCGCCCAGCGCCTGGCGCCCAGCGCCTTGGCGCAGCACACAACACACGCACACTGGCGCTCAGCGCCCAGCGCTGGCCCCCAGCGCCCAGCGCTACGCACACACACACGCGCACGGGCGCTCAGCGCCCAGCGCTGGCAGCCAGCGCCCAGCCCCTGGAGCAACACTGCACAGCACACAGCACCATGGGCGCCCAGCGCCCAGGCACTTTCAGCAACACAAATTTTTGCACAATTTCACATACACATTGATTTCTTCAAAATTTCCACATAATCCATCACACTCATATTACAACTACTCATAATCACATGTAAAATCATCAAAGCCACCTATCAAAACATTGAAATTCACACATCCTAAGCACAACCTAGATCACGCATACATCACAAATCAAGGACACGAATTCACAAACATATCATGGTCATGACTAATCTAGGCTATCACTACTTAGGATCTATCATAGGAATTATTATAGAAATCGATAGAACTCCCCTTACCTCGAATTTGAAGAATAGGATCTCTAGAGATGATTACGAACGGAACCACGACAACCGGATCACGCCTTCTCTTTTCTCCTTGGAGCTTGCGACTTGCTCTTCTCCTCTCCTCCCCTCTACGGCGCACTTCCTCTCTTTCTCTCTATTCTCAAGTTTTGCTAATGCTAGCAACAAACCCTAACCCCTAGGCGCCTTTGCCCAATTCGCATATCACAAGAATCATGGGCTTGGGCTTCTCACTTAAGCCCAAGTCCATCTAATTTGGCACCTCCATCTTCTAATGCCACCTACACATAATAATATAATTTCTAATAATTAACTTACATCCACTTAATTAATTTAAATTCCTAAATACTTAATTAAATAAATTAATTAAATATTTAGGTTGTTACATTTGGTCCCTGCTGGAGGCGCCCTGTTGCTGGGCGCCAAGCCAGTGTTGCTTCTATTGCTGATTTTGGCGCCCTGGGCGCCCAGTCATGATGTCCTGTTGTTGTTGTTGTTGTTGTTGTTGTTGTTGGAAGTGGCGCCCTAGGCGCCCAACGATGCTGTCTTGGTTGCTGGAGTTGGCGCCCTAGGCGCCCAGTGTGTTCCTGTGTTGCTGAAAGTGGCGCCCTAGGCGCCCAGTGTGGTGTTGGGTGTTTCTGTGTTGCTGTGAAGGGCGCCCTAGGCACCCAGTATTTTCTGATGTTGTTGCTGATTTAGGCGCCCTGCTCTTGGGCGCCAGTCTCTGGGATGTTGTGACTGCTGGGCGCCATTTACTGTGTTGCTGCTAGGCGCCCTGTTGCTGGGCGCCAAGTCTAATTCTGTTGTTGTGGTGTTAGGCGCCCTGTTGCTTGGCGCCAAATTTGTTGTGTTGCCTGTTGTGTCAGGCGCCCTGTTGCTGGGCGCCAATTCTGTTGCTGATGTTGGTGTGCTAGGCGCCCTGTTGCTGGGCGCCACGTCTGTTGCTGCTTCTGTTGTGCTAGGCGCCCTGCTCCTGGGCGCCATGTCAGTTTGTGTTATTGTTGTGCTAGGCGCCCTGTTGCTGGGCGCCAGCTTCTGTTTTGTTGCTGTCTCACTAGGCGCCCTGTTGGTGGGCGCCAGTTTCTGGCTGTGGTTGCTGCCTGCTAGGCGCCCTGCTGCTGGGCGCCAGTTTCTGCTGTGTTGTAGCCTGTCTTGGCGCCCTGTTGCTGGGCGCCAGTTTCTGTCTTGTTGCTGTTGCTGTTTTTCAAAAATTGTTGTTGCTGTCAGTGACCAAATGTTGCTGTTTTTCTAAAAATTGCTGTTGCTGTCACAGTGACCAAATGTGGCCGTTTTTCTAAAAATTGCTGTTGCTGTCACAGTGACCAAATGTTGCTGTTGTTTTAAAAATTGCTGTTGCTGTCACAGTGAACAAATGTTGCTGTTTTTCTGAAAATTCACTGTTGCTGTCTCCATTTTGATGTTGCTGTTTTTCTGAAAACTCACTGTTGCTGTCTCCGTTTTTATGTCGCTGTTTTCCTGGAAAGTCATGGTTGCTGTCCCCATTTTGAGTTGCTGTTTTAAAGGCTATCGGGGCTGTTTGCTGTAAACAAATGCCGCTGTTTGTTGTAAATTGGTACTGTTCCTGGTGTTGTAGATTGTCGTTGTCCCCGGTGTCGTAAAATTGTTGTTGCCATTGATGTGGGAAATTTATTGGTGTCTTTGGAGTCGGTGATTGTTGGTCAAGTTGTTAGACTGTCCTATAGGTGTAGGTGTTATTGGTGATGATTGGTGTTATTGGTGATGATATAACAGGTTATGTGCCTATTTTATGGGCTAAGGTGATAGGTGATGGGTCTATGACCATTTATTGATGTTGGTGCCGATTGTGTCACATAGATGACTATTGTCATTGATTGACTTTGGTGTATTGTTCATGGTGTCACATTACATTTCATATGCATTATATTTTTGGTGATGAAGGCTTCGGCCTTGGAGCTATAGGTGATGATGGTGATGCTCATACAGGTGATGTGGCCCTTATTGGCTATTTTATCGGTGATGATTGGTACCATATGCATATACCCGTTGGTGTGGGTTACATCTCATTCATTATTCATGACGTTGGTGATAATTTTTGGTGATCGTAATTTTGATGTTGTTGTGAAGCGGTAGATATTGTTGTCGTAACTCTAGCATATTCCCTATCATATATGCTATTATAATGTTAGATATCTCATCTCTTCTGTTTGAACGTTACCCCTATGTTGGTAACGTGCAAGTGATTGCGAGTGAAGGCATGTTTACCTTCGCTAGTAGAGTCGGTGTCGTCGCTCTGATACGTAGCACTCGGGGGGATGAACGCTAGGCTTTATTAGTTGTCTTTATTATTTAATTTCTGAAGTTTTATGGTGATGTTATAATTATACAATTTAACTTTGATTTTTATTCCGCTGCATGGTGATGTGATGCGTGCTATATGATGCACTATTTTAATGGTGAAATTTTATTATTGGGGTGTGATGTTTAACGGTGTAAGTGTAGCATCCATTGTGGGTGTATTGAAAAATGTTTTGAAAACTCTGATTCTTGTCAAAAAATTTCCAGGTAGAAAAGGGGTGTTACAATTACTATGGGTATAACATCCCAATTACAAATGGAATTAGCTCATGTTTGACATTACTGAAATAATAATCATGTTCATATAACTAACAAATACAAAAGACAATAAATAGAGTACAATGTACACGATTGATTGCCCCAGCATCAGCCAGCTCAGTAATGATGCAACATTGCCTTCCTTGTAGTTGCTTGAGGACGAAGGAAGAAGTTGTCAATTCCTTCCTTCTCCTTTGAGACCAGCTCCAAGATGATTTTAAGTGATATTTTGTGTCTTATCAGGTCAACTTGTGAATGAGGAAGTGAGTGGTATTTATAATTTTCAAAAAGGATGTCCATTTAACTAGAAAAATGGAGGTTCTTTGAATTTATTTCCACTTGCTTCAATTGGATTGATTTGATTGTTGTTATACCCAAATTTTGTCCGCTCTCTTTTTACTACAGCCGTTTTTATTATATAGTTAGCGTGCCGTAAGACCGAGATCCTATTACTACGAGATCAATTTTTTCGGCTCGCTGTCTCGTTTGAATTAGGCCGAGATGCCTTTTTGTCTAATTGGGCCTCTCTTAGCGTTTGGACCTAATTTTAGCGTTTGTTGATTATTGTGCCTGTTTAGTCTTTTTGGGCCCAATTATGTCATTTTACTTTTCTCAATTTTTAATCAAAAGCCATAAAAATTAAAATACAAAATCAGAATTAAAAAAATAATATTACAATTAAAAAGATGTCCAAAAATCCAAAATAAAAAATATAATAATCAAAAAATACAAACAAACATAAAAAACGAAAATATAAAAAAAAAAAAACAACAGCATCAGCAGTTGCTCCTTGGGCCTGTTCTTTCTCTTCAAGACTTCTCAGCAAGCCCGAAAACTGAAAATAGGAAACAATATCAAATTAGAATCAGAGAATTAATTGCTAAAACCCTAAAATTTGCCTATAAAAATAGAGTAATTCAGACAACAATTCATACAGCAAACACAGACAAAAATTCAGAAAAAACAACGAATCGATTAGGTTTTCACACTAAAACCTAATCATCAAAACACAAAATATCTGAAGCAAAAAGAGCAGTAGCAGTAAGAGGAGCAGCAGTATCAGTGCAAACACAAGGTGACTTATCAGAAGCTGGAGATTAGGTTGGTTCCCATTTCATTAAATCTGAAACATAAAAAAGATGAGATCGTTGCGGATGTTTAGATTTATATGCTTGAAAAATGTATAAATCCATTGATACAAGTAAATCTAAGAACACAGGGAACCAGAAATTAGATAGAAATAGTTGGAGTCACGAACAAAGATCATTAAACAGGTACTGTTCTGTTGCTTGAAATTGATTTAGGTTTTTATAAAAAAAGAAAGTCTTAAAAAATGTAGACCAGAAAATAGAAACAGAGAGGGAGTTGAAGAGAAAAATTGAAAAAAGAGATTAAGAGCATAAAAATGCATAAAACCGTGAACTGACCTCCAGCCACCGTACGTGGTGGTCGTCCTCCCTGAGCCACCGTGACCTCCGGCAAGTCCATCACCACACACTTTTCATCGTTCCCCTTCACCGCCGTTCCCTATCTCTGACCGTAGCCTCAACCAACAAGTGCTCCGGCGAAAACCTCCACCGTCAGCACCGCCGGCGTCTCCACGGTACCCCCTGTGGTTGACGTCTCCGGCGTCGTTTTCTTCCTAGACCTCCACCGTCATCACTTCCCTCTCCCTTTTTCTTCTTCCCTTCCTCGTCCAATCTCTCTCTCAGTTCCGTTTTCCCTCTCCCACCATGACTCCCTCGCGTTTTTCATCACCAACACCCGCACACCAATGCCCCTTCGCAAGTTCTTCGACGAAAAGCCACCACCGTGGATATACCATCACCATCGCAACCTCCTCCCCTTGCTGTGAACACAGTTGCGGTGGTCTCCATCACTATTGCTCTCTCTCTCTCCCCTTGCGAAATCCTTCTCTCTCATGGTGAAGCCAAATCTTCTCTCTCTCTCTCATGGTGAAGATGAAAACGGCACTGAGAGATGTAGAATAAGGAATTAGGGTTCCATCTTTTTAGCTATTGCCTTATGTAACGCCCAAATAATTTAATTATTTATTTAATTAAATTATTTAGGTATTTTATTAGTATAGTCCTTTTAAAATAATAATATGATGTTTTATTTAAATCAGGGAGTGGTGTTTAGTAATTAAGTTGAGTAGTCGAAAGAGGCCCGTGATTCAAGGGCCCAAGGGCCTAGGCGCGTGAAGGAGAGCATTAGTTAGGGTTTTGGGGCATATCGCATTTTTGAGAAGAGAAAAGAAAGAGAGTTGCGAAGAGAGATGAGGGGGGCGAGGCGAACCAAGGAGAAGAGGAGAGGAGCTCTTGTTGCTGTGGTTCTTTGGAGTCTTCGTGCGAGAGGATCACGTATTCGGCAAACCTAAGGTAAGGGTGGGTTCTACTTTATAATAGGGTGTATGATGGGGGTTATGTGGGAGATAGGACCTATGATGCCTCTTTGATCTTATTTGGTGTTGATTTGATGATGTTAGAACATATTCATGATGATTGAAATTGGTGCTTGATGATTGATCATGGTGAAAATTTGGTGTTTGGTGTTTGGTGCGATTTGGTGTTGTGTTTTGGTTGCTGGAAATGGCGCCCTGCTCCTGGGCGCCGTGTCTGTGTTGCGTTTGGTCCCTGCTGGAGGCGCCCTGTTGCTGGGCGCCAAGCCAGTGTTGCTTCCATTGCTGACTTTGGCGCCCTGGGCGCCCAGTCATGATGTCCTGTTGTTGTTGTTGTTGTTGTTGTTGTTGTTGCTGGAAGTGGCGCCCTAGGCGCCCAGCGATGCTGTCTTGGTTGCTGGAGTTGGCGCCCTAGGCGCCCAGTGTGTTCCTGTGCTGCTGAAAGTGGCGCCCTAGGCGCCCAGTGTGGTGTTGGGTGTTTCTGTGTTGCTGTGAAGGGCGCCGTAGGCGCCCAGTATTTTCTGATGTTGTTGCTGATTTAGGCGCCCTGCTCCTGGGCGCCAGTCTCTGGGATGTTGTGGCTGCTGGGCGCCTTGCCTCTGGGCGCCATTTTCTGTGTTGCTGCTAGGCGCCCTGTTGCTGGGCGCCAAGTCTAATTCTGTTGCTGTGGTTTTAGGTGCCCTGTTGCTGGGCGCCAAGTCTGTTGTGTAGCCTGTTGTGCCAGGCGCCCTGTTGCTGGGCGCCAATTCTGTTGCTGCTGTTGGTGTGCTAGGCGCCCTGTTGCTGGGCGCCACGTCTGTTGCTGCTTCTGTTGTGCTAGGCGCCTTGCTCCTGGGCGCCATGTCAGTTTGTGTTGTTGATGTGCTAGGCGCCCTGTTGCTGGGCGCCAGCTTCTGTTTTGCTGCTGTCTCACTAGGCGCCCTGTTGCTGGGCGCCAGTTTCTGGCTGTGGTTGCTGCCTGCTAGGCGCCCTGCTGCTGGGCGCCAGTTTCTGCTGTGTTGTTGCCTGTCTTGGCGCCCTGTTGCTGGGCGCCAGTTTTTGTCTTGCTGCTGTTGCTGTTTTTCAAAAATTGTTGTTGCTGTCACAGTGACCAAATGTTGCTGTTTTTCTAAAAATTGCTGTTGCTGTCACAGTGACCAAATGTGGCTGTTTTTCTAAAAATTGCTGTTGCTGTCACTGTGACCAAATGTTGCTGTTTTTTTAAAAATTGTGTTGCTGTCACAGTGAACAAATGTTGCTGTTTTTCTGAAAATTCACTGCTGCTGTCTCCATTTTGATGTTGCTGTTTTTCTAGAAACTCAATGTTGTTGTCTCCGTTTTTATGTCGCTGTTTTCCTGGAAAATCATAGTTGTTGTCCCCATTTTGAGTTGCTGTTTTAAAGGCTATCGGGGCTGTTTGCTGTAAACAAATGCCGCTGTTTGTTGTAAATTGGTACTGTTCCTGGTGTTGTAGATTGTCGTTGTCCCCGGTGTCGTAAAATTGTTGTTGCCATTGATGTGGGAAATTTATTGGTGTCTTTGGAGTCGGTGATTGTTGGTCAAGTTGTTAGACTGTCCTATAGGTGTAGGTGTTATTGGTGATGATTGGTGTTATTGGTGATGATATAACAGGTGATGTGCCTATTTTATGGGCTAAGGTGATAGGTGATGGGTCTATGACCATTTATTGATGTTGGTGCCGATTGTGTCACATAGATGACTATTGTCATTGATTGACTTTGGTGTATTGTTCATGGTGTCACATTACATTTCATATGCATTATATTTTTGGTGATGAAGGCTTCGGCCTTGGAGCTATAGGTGATGATGGTGATGCTCATACAGGTGATGTGGCCCTTATTGGCTATTTTATCGGTGATGATTGGTACCATATGCATATACCCGTTGGTGTGGGTTACATCTCATTCATTATTCATGACGTTGGTGATAATTTTTGGTGATCGTAATTTTGATGTTGTTGTGAAGCGGTAGATATTGTTGTCGTAACTCTAGCATATTCCCTATCATATATGCTATTATAATGTTAGATATCTCATCTCTTCTGTTTGAACGTTACCCCTATGTTGGTAACGTGCAAGTGATTGCGAGTGAAGGCATGTCTACCTTCGCTAGTAGAGTCGGTGTCGTCGCTCTGATACGTAGCACTCGGGGGGATGAACGCTAGGCTTTATTAGTTGTCTTTATTATTTAATTTCTGAAGTTTTATGGTGATGTTATAATTATACAATTTAACTTTGATTTTTATTCCGCTGCATGGTGATGTGATGCGTGCTATATGATGCACTATTTTAATGGTGAAATTTTATTATTGGGGTGTGATGTTTAACGGTGTAAGTGTAGCATCCATTGTGGGTGTATTGAAAAATGTTTTGAAAACTCTGATTCTTGTCAAAAAATTTCCAGGTAGAAAAGGGGTGTTACAATTACTATGGGTATAACATCCCAATTACAAATGGAATTAGCTCATGTTTGACATTACTGAAATAATAATCATGTTCATATAACTAACAAATACAAAAGACAATAAATAGAGTACAATGTACACGATTGATTGCCCCAGCATCAGCCAGCTCAGTAATGATGCAACATTGCCTTCCTTGTAGTTGCTTGAGGACGAAGGAAGAAGTTGTCAATTCCTTCCTTCTCCTTTGAGACCACCTCCAAGATGATTTTAAGTGATATTTTGTGTCTTATCAGGTCAACTTGTGAATGAGGAAGTGAGTGGTATTTATAATTTTCAAAAAGGAAGTCCATTTAACTAGAAAAATGGAGGTTCTTTGAATTTATTTCCACTTGCTTCAATTGGATTGATTTGATTGTTGTTATACCCAAATTTTGTCCGCTCTCTTTTTACTACAGCCGTTTTTATTATATAGTTAGCGTGCCGTAAGACCGAGGTCCTATTACTACGAGATCAATTTTTCCGGCTCGCTGTCTCGTTTGAATTGGGCCGAGATGCCTTTTTGTCTAATTGGGCCTCTCTTAGCGTTTGGACCTAATTTTAGCGTTTGTTGATTATTGTGCCTGTTTAGTCTTTTTGGGCCCAATTCTGTCATTTTACTTTTCTCAATTTTTAATCAAAAGCCATAAAAATTTAAATACAAAATCAGAATTAAAAAAATAATATTACAATTAAAAAGATGTCCAAAAATCCAAAATAAAAAATATAATAATCAAAAAATACAAACAAACATAAAAAACGAAAATATAAAAAAAAAAAAACAACAGCATCAGCAGTTGCTCCTTGGGCCTGTTCTTTCTCTTCAAGACTTCTCAGCAAGCCCGAAAACTGAAAATAGGAAACAATATCAAATTAGAATCAGAGAATTAATTGCTAAAACCCTAAAATTTGCCTATAAAAATAGAGTAATTCAGACAACAATTCATACAGCAAACACAGACAAAAATTCAGAAAAAACAACGAATCGATTAGGTTTTCACACTAAAACCTAATCATCAAAACACAAAATATCTGAAGCAAAAAGAGCAGTAGCAGTAAGAGGAGCAGCAGTATCAGTGCAAACACAAGGTGACTTATCAGAAGCTGGAGATTAGGTTGGTTCCCATTTCATTAAATCTGAAACATAAAAAAGATGTGATCGTTGCGGATGTTTAGATTTATATGCTTGAAAAATGTATAAATCCATTGATACAAGTAAATCTAAGAACACAGGGAACCAGAAATTAGATAGAAATAGTTGGAGTCATGAACAAAGATCATTAAACAGGTACTGTTCTGTTGCTTGAAATTGATTTAGGTTTTTATAAAAAAAGAAAGTCTTAAAAAATGTAGACCAGAAAATAGAAACAGAGAGGGAGTTGAAGAGAAAAATTGAAAAAAGAGATTAAGAGCATAAAAATGCATAAAACCGTGAACTGACCTCCAGCCACCGTACGTGGTGGTCGTCCTCCCTGAGCCACCGTGACCTCCGGCGAGTCCATCACCACACTCTTTTCATCGTTCCCCTTCACCGCCGTTCCCTATCTCTGACCGTAGCCTCAACCAACAAGTGCTCCGGCGAAAACCTCCACCGTCAGCACCGCCGGCGTCTCCACGGTACCCCCTGTGGTTGACGTCTCCAGCGTCGTTTTCTTCCTAGACCTCCACCGTCATCACTTCCCTCTCCCTTTTTCTTCTTCCCTTCCTCGTCCAATCTCTCTCTCAGTTCCGTTTTCCCTCTCCCACCATGACTCCCTCGCATTTTTCATCACCAACACCCGCACACCAATGCCCCTTCGCAAGTTCTTCGACGAAAAGCCACCACCGTGGATATACCATCACCATCGCAACCCCCTCCCCTTGCTGTGAACACAGTTGCGGTGGTCTCCATCACTATTGCTCTCTCTCTCCCCTTGCGAAATCCTTCTCTCTCATGGTGAAGCCAAATCTTCTCTCTCTCTCTCATGGTGAAGATGAAAACGGCACTGAGAGATGTAGAATAAGGAATTAGGGTTCCATCTTTTTAGCTATTGCCTTATGTAACGCCCAAATAATTTAATTATTTATTTAATTAAATTATTTAGGTATTTTATTAGTATAGTCCTTTTAAAATAATAATATGATGTTTTATTTAAATCAGGGAGTGGTGTTTAGTATTTAAGTTGAGTAGTCGAAAGAGGCCCGTGATTCAAGGGCCCAAGGGCCTAGGCGCGTGAAGGAGAGCATTAGTTAGGGTTTTGGGGCATATCGCATTTTTGAGAAGAGAAAAGAAAGAGAGTTGCGAAGAGAGATGAGGGGGGCGAGGCGAACCAAGGAGAAGAGGAGAGGAGCTCTTGTTGCTGTGGTTCTTTGGAGTCTTCGTGCGAGAGGATCACGTATTCGGCAAACCTAAGGTAAGGGTGGGTTCTACTTTATAATAGGGTGTATGATGGGGGTTATGTGGGAGATAGGACCTATGATGCCTCTTTGATCTTATTTGGTGTTGATTTGATGATGTTAGAACATATTCATGATGATTGAAATTGGTGCTTGATGATTGATCATGGTGAAAATTTGGTGTTTGGTGTTTGGTGCGATTTGGTGTTGTGTTTTGGTTGCTGAAAATGGCGCCCTGCTCCTGGGCGCCGTGTCTGTGTTGCGTTTGGTCCCTGCTGGAGGCGCCCTGTTGCTGGGCGCCAAGCCAGTGTTGCTTCCGTTGCTGACTTTGGCGCCCTGGGCGCCCAGTCATGATGTCCTGTTGTTGTTGTTGTTGTTGTTGGAAGTGGCGCCCTAGGCGCCCAGCGATGCTGTCTTGGTTGCTGGAGTTGGCGCCCTAGGCGCCAAGTGTGTTCCTGTGCTGCTGAAAGTGGCGCCCTAGGCGCCCAGTGTGGTGTTGGGTGTTTCTGTGTTGCTGTGAAGGGCGCCGTAGGCGCCCAGTATTTTCTGATGTTGTTGCTGATTTAGGCGCCCTGCTCCTGGGCGCCAGTCTCTGGGATGTTGTGGCTGCTGGGCGCCTTGCCTCTGGGCGCCATTTTCTGTGTTGCTGCTAGGCGCCCTGTTGCTGGGCGCCAAGTCTAATTCTGTTGCTGTGGTGTTAGGTGCCCTGTTGCTGGGCGCCAAGTCTGTTGTGTAGCCTGTTGTGCCAGGCGCCCTGTTGCTGGGCGCCAATTCTGTTGCTGCTGTTGGTGTGCTAGGCGCCCTGTTGCTGGGCGCCACGTCTCTTGCTGCTTCTGTTGTGCTAGGCGCCTTGCTCTTGGGCGCCATGTCAGTTTGTGTTGTTGATGTGCTAGGCACCCTGTTACTGGGCGCCAGCTTCTGTTTTGCTGCTATCTCACTTGGCGCCCTGTTGCTGGGCGCCAGTTTCTGGCTGTGGTTGCTGCCTGCTAGGCGCCCTGCTACTGGGCGCCAGTTTCTGCTGTGTTGTTGCCTGTCTTGGCGCCCTGTTGCTGGGCGCCAGTTTTTGTCTTGCTGCTGTTGCTGTTTTTCAAAAATTGTTGTTGCTGTCACAGTGACCAAATGTTGCTGTTTTTCTAAAAATTGCTGTTGCTGTCACAGTGACCAAATGTGGCTGTTTTTCTAAAAATTGCTGTTGCTGTCACTGTGACCAAATGTTGCTGTTTTTTTAAAAATTGTGTTGCTGTCACAGTGAACAAATGTTGCTGTTTTTCTGAAAATTCACTGTTGCTGTCTCCATTTTGATGTTGCTGTTTTTCTAGAAACTCAATGTTGCTGTCTCCGTTTTTATGTCGCTGTTTTCCTGGAAAATCATAGTTGTTGTCCCCATTTTGAGTTGCTGTTTTAAAGGCTATCGGGGCTGTTTGCTGTAAACAAATGCCGCTGTTTGTTGTAAATTGGTACCGTTCCCCGGTGTCGTAAAATTGTTGTTGCCATTGATGTGGGAAATTTTTTGGTGTCTTTGGAGTCGGTGATTGTTGGTCAAGTTGTTAGACTGTCCTATAGGTGTAGGTGTTATTGGTGATGATTGGTGTTGTTGGTGATGATATAACAGGTGATATGCCTATTTTATGGGCTAAGGTGATAGGTGATGGGTCTATGACCATTTATTGATGTTGGTGCCGATTGTGTCACATAGATGACTATTGTCGTTGATTGACTTTGGTGTATTGTTCATGGTGTCGCATTACATTTCATATGCATTATATTTTTGGTGATGAAGGCTTCGGCCTTGGAGCTATAGGTGATGATGGTGATGCTCATACAGGTGATGTGGCCCTTATTGGCTATTTTATCGGTGATGATTGGTACCATATGCATATACCCGTTGGTGTGGGTTACATCTCATTCATTATTCATGACGTTGGTGATAATTTTTGGTGATCGTAATTTTGATGTTGTTGTGAAGCGGTAGATATTGTTGTCGTAACTCTAGCATATTCCCTATCATATATGCTATTATAATGTTAGATATCTCATCTCTTCTGTTTGAACGTTACCCCTATGTTGGTAACGTGCAAGTGATTGCGAGTGAAGGCATGTCTACCTTCGCTAGTAGAGTCGGTGTCGTCGCTCTGATACGTAGCACTCGGGGGGATGAACGCTAGGCTTTATTAGTTGTCTTTATTATTTAATTTCTGAAGTTTTATGGTGATGTTATAATTATACAATTTAACTTTGATTTTTATTCCGCTGCATGGTGATGTGATGCGTGCTATATGATGCACTATTTTAATGGTGAAATTTTATTATTGGGGTGTGATGTTTAACGGTGTAAGTGTAGCATCCATTGTGGGTGTATTGAAAAATGTTTTGAAAACTCTGATTCTTGTCAAAAAATTTCCAGGTAGAAAAGGGGTGTTACAATTACTATGGGTATAACATCCCAATTACAAATGGAATTAGCTCATGTTTGACATTACTGAAATAATAATCATGTTCATATAACTAACAAATACAAAAGACAATAAATAGAGTACAATGTACACGATTGATTGCCCCAGCATCAGCCAGCTCAGTAATGATGCAACATTGCCTTGCTTGTAGTTGCTTGAGGACGAAGGAAGAAGTTGTCAATTCCTTCCTTCTCCTTTGAGACCAGCTCCAAGATGATTTTAAGTGATATTTTGTGTCTTATCAGGTCAACTTGTGAATGAGGAAGTGAGTGGTATTTATAATTTTCAAAAAGGAAGTCCATTTAACTAGAAAAATGGAGGTTCTTTGAATTTATTTCCACTTGCTACAATTGGATTGATTTGATTGTTGTTATACCCAAATTTTGTCCGCTCTCTTTTTACTACAGCCGTTTTTATTATATAGTTAGCGTGCCGTAAGACCGAGGTCCTATTACTACGAGATCAATTTTTCCGGCTCGCTGTCTCGTTTGAATTGGGCCGAGATGCCTTTTTGTCTAATTGGGCCTCTCTTAGCGTTTGGACCTAATTTTAGCGTTTGTTGATTATTGTGCCTGTTTAGTCTTTTTGGGCCCAATTCTGTCATTTTACTTTTCTCAATTTTTAATCAAAAGCCATAAAAATTAAAATACAAAATCAGAATTAAAAAAATAATATTACAATTAAAAAGATGTCCAAAAATCCAAAATAAAAAATATAATAATCAAAAAATACAAACAAACATAAAAAACGAAAATATAAAAAAAAAAAAAACAACAGCATCAGCAGTTGCTCCTTGGGCCTGTTCTTTCTCTTCAAGACTTCTCAGCAAGCCCGAAAACTGAAAATAGGAAACAATATCAAATTAGAATCAGAGAATTAATTGCTAAAACCCTAAAATTTGCCTATAAAAATAGAGTAATTCAGACAACAATTCATACAGCAAACACAGACAAAAATTCAGAAAAAACAACGAATCGATTAGGTTTTCACACTAAAACCTAATCATCAAAACACAAAATATCTGAAGCAAAAAGAGCAGTAGCAGTAAGAGGAGCAGCAGTATCAGTGCAAACACAAGGTGACTTATCAGAAGCTGGAGATTAGGTTGGTTCCCATTTCATTAAATCTGAAACATAAAAAAGATGTGATCGTTGCGGATGTTTAGATTTATACAGCAAACACAGACAAAAATTCAGAAAAAACAACGAATCGATTAGGTTTTCACACTAAAACCTAATCATCAAAACACAAAATATCTGAAGCAAAAAGAGCAGTAGCAGTAAGAGGAGCAGCAGTATCAGTGCAAACACAAGGTGACTTATCAGAAGCTGGAGATTAGGTTGGTTCCCATTTCATTAAATCTGAAACATAAAAAAGATGTGATCGTTGCGGATGTTTAGATTTATATGCTTGAAAAATGTATAAATCCATTGATACAAGTAAATCTAAGAACACAGGGAACCAGAAATTAGATAGAAATAGTTGGAGTCACGAACAAAGATCATTAAACAGGTACTGTTCTGTTGCTTGAAATTGATTTAGGTTTTTATAAAAAAAGAAAGTCTTAAAAAATGTAGACCAGAAAATAGAAACAGAGAGGGAGTTGAAGAGAAAAATTGAAAAAAGAGATTAAGAGCATAAAAATGCATAAAACCGTGAACTGACCTCCAGCCACCGTACGTGGTGGTCGTCCTCCCTGAGCCACCATGACCTCCGGCGAGTCCATCACCACACTCTTTTCATCGTTCCCCTTCACCGCCGTTCCCTATCTCTGACCGTAGCCTCAACCAACAAGTGCTCCGGCGAAAACCTCCACCGTCAGCACCGCCGGCGTCTCCACGGTACCCCCTGTGGTTGACGTCTCCGGCGTCGTTTTCTTCCTAGACCTCCACCGTCATCACTTCCCTCTCCCTTTTTCTTCTTCCCTTCCTCGTCCAATCTCTCTCTCAATTCCGTTTTCCCTCTCCCACCATGACTCCCTCGCGTTTTTCATCACCAACACCCGCACACCAATGCCCCTTCGCAAGTTCTTCGACGAAAAGCCACCACCGTGGATATACCATCACCATCGCAACCCCCTCCCCTTGCTGTGAACACAGTTGCGGTGGTCTCCATCACTATTGCTCTCTCTCTCCCCTTGCGAAATCCTTCTCTCTCATGGTGAAGCCAAATCTTCTCTCTCTCTCTCATGGTGAAGATGAAAACGGCACTGAGAGATGTAGAATAAGGAATTAGGGTTCCATCTTTTTAGCTATTGCCTTATGTAACGCCCAAATAATTTAATTATTTATTTAATTAAATTATTTAGGTATTTTATTAGTATAGTCCTTTTAAAATAATAATATGATGTTTTATTTAAATCAGGGAGTGGTGTTTAGTAATTAAGTTGAGTAGTCGAAAGAGGCCCGTGATTCAAGGGCCCAAGGGCCTAGGCGCGTGAAGGAGAGCATTAGTTAGGGTTTTGGGGCATATCGCATTTTTGAGAAGAGAAAAGAAAGAGAGTTGCGAAGAGAGATGAGGGGGCGAGGCGAACCAAGGAGAAGAGGAGAGGAGCTCTTGTTGCTGTGGTTCTTTGGAGTCTTCGTGCGAGAGGATCACATATTCGGCAAACCTAAGGTAAGGGTGGGTTCTACTTTATAATAGGGTGTATGATGGGGGTTATGTGGGAGATAGGACCTATGATGCCTCTTTGATCTTATTTGGTGTTGATTTGATGATGTTAGAACATATTCATGATGATTGAAATTGGTGCTTGATGATTGATCATGGTGAAAATTTGGTGTTTGGTGTTTGGTGCGATTTGGTGTTGTGTTTTGGTTGCTGAAAATGGCGCCCTGCTCCTGGGCGCCGTGTCTGTGTTGCGTTTGGTCCCTGCTGGAGGCGCCCTTTTGCTGGGCGCCAAGCCAGTGTTGCTTCCGTTGCTGACTTTGGCGCCCTGGGCGCCCAGTCATGATGTCCTGTTGTTGTTGTTGTTGTTGTTGGAAGTGGCGCCCTAGGCGCCCAGCGATGCTGTCTTGGTTGCTGGAGTTGGCGCCCTAGGCGCCAAGTGTGTTCCTGTGCTGCTGAAAGTGGCGCCCTAGGCGCCCAGTGTGGTGTTGGGTGTTTCTGTGTTGCTGTGAAGGGCGCCGTAGGCGCCCAGTATTTTCTGATGTTGTTGCTGATTTAGGCGCCCTGCTCCTGGGCGCCAGTCTCTGGGATGTTGTGGCTGCTGGGCGCCTTGCCTCTGGGCGCCATTTTCTGTGTTGCTGCTAGGCGCCCTGTTGCTGGGCGCCAAGTCTAATTCTGTTGCTGTGGTGTTAGGTGCCCTGTTGCTGGGCGCCAAGTCTGTTGTGTAGCCTGTTGTGCCAGGCGCCCTGTTGCTGGGCGCCAATTCTGTTGCTGCTGTTGGTGTGGTAGGCGCCCTGTTGCTGGGCGCCACGTCTATTGCTGCTTCTGTTGTGCTAGGCGCCTTGCTCTTGGGCGCCATGTCAGTTTGTGTTGTTGATGTGCTAGGCACCCTGTTACTGGGCGCCAGCTTCTGTTTTGCTGCTATCTCACTTGGCGCCCTGTTGCTGGGCGCCAGTTTCTGGCTGTGGTTGCTGCCTGCTAGGCGCCCTGCTACTGGGCGCCAGTTTCTGCTGTGTTGTTGCCTGTTTTGGCGCCCTGTTGCTGGGCGCCAGTTTTTGTCTTGCTGCTGTTGCTGTTTTTCAAAAATTGTTGTTGCTGTCACAGTGACCAAATGTTGCTGTTTTTCTAAAAATTGCTGTTGCTGTCACAGTGACCAAATGTGGCTGTTTTTCTAAAAATTGCTGTTGCTGTCACTGTGACCAAATGTTGCTGTTTTTTTAAAAATTGTGTTGCTGTCACAGTGAACAAATGTTGCTGTTTTTCTGAAAATTCACTGTTGCTGTCTCCATTTTGATGTTGCTGTTTTTCTAGAAACTCAATGTTGCTGTCTCCGTTTTTATGTCGCTGTTTTCCTGGAAAATCATAGTTGTTGTCCCCATTTTGAGTTGCTGTTTTAAAGGCTATCGGGGCTGTTTGCTGTAAACAAATGCCGCTGTTTGTTGTAAATTGGTACCGTTCCTGGTGTTGTAGATTGTCGTTGTCCCCGGTGTCGTAAAATTGTTGTTGCCATTGATGTGGGAAATTTATTGGTGTCTTTGGAGTCGGTGATTGTTGGTCAAGTTGTTAGACTGTCCTATAGGTGTAGGTGTTATTGGTGATGATTGGTGTTATTGGTGATGATATAACAGGTGATATGCCTATTTTATGGGCTAAGGTGATAGGTGATGGGTCTATGACCATTTATTGATGTTGGTGCCGATTGTGTCACATAGATGACTATTGTCGTTGATTGACTTTGGTGTATTGTTCATGGTGTCGCATTACATTTCATATGCATTATATTTTTGGTGATGAAGGCTTCGGCCTTGGAGCTATAGGTGATGATGGTGATGCTCATACAGGTGATGTGGCCCTTATTGGATATTTTATCGGTGATGATTGGTACCACATGCATATACCCGTTGGTGTGGGTTACATCTCATTCATTATTCATGACGTTGGTGATAATTTTTGGTGATCGTAATTTTGATGTTGTTGTGAAGCGGTAGATATTGTTGTCGTAACTCTAGCATATTGCCTATCATATATGCTTTTATAATGCTAGATATCTCACCCCTTCTGTTTGAATGTTACCCCTATGTTGGTATCGTGTAGGTGATTGCGAGTGAAGGCATGTCTACCTTCGCTAGTAGAGTCGGTGT
This sequence comes from Astragalus membranaceus, assembly GCA_039519185.1. Lineage (NCBI taxonomy): Eukaryota > Viridiplantae > Streptophyta > Magnoliopsida > Fabales > Fabaceae > Astragalus > Astragalus membranaceus. The sequence goes on along the minus strand of CM076850.1, from coordinate 56,838,996 downwards.
CGTCGCTCTGATACGTAGAACTCGGGGGGATGAACGCTAGGCTTTATTAGTTGTCTTTATTATTTAATTTCTGAAGTTTTATGGTGATGTTATAATTATACAATTTAACTTTGATTTTTATTCCGCTGCATGGTGATGTGATGATGTGCTATATGATGCAATATTTTAATGGTGAAATTTTATTATTGGCGTGTGATGTTTAACGGTGTAAGTGTAGCATCCCTTGTGGGTGTATTGAAAAACATTTTGAAAACTCCGATTCTTGTCAAAAAAATTTCGGGTAGAAAAAGGGTGTTACACCTTATATAGTTCCTTTTAATATTTATTTGATTTTTGTTATGAAATAAACTCAAATAGAGCAAGAACAAGAATAGAGGATGAGAGAACAATAGAGCTATTGTATTGTACTCTTCAAAGGTATCTTCTACAACGTCATATGAGTCATATTTATAGGCTCAAGTATTGTAACCTATGATTTGCATTTAACATATACAATGATGAATAATAATAAGGAATAATGCCTAGGAGTTACAATTGTATTAGACATCCACTTTATTCACAATACCCCCTTATTAGGGATATGTCTCATTAAAACCTTACTAAGAAAAAACCCAATGGGAAAAAATCTCAGTGAAGGAAAAAGAGTACAACATCCTTTGCTTGAGGGCTGGTGAAGGAAAAAAGAGTGCAGAACATGTTTCTTTCTCCCCCTCATGCATGTAATAATTTCTAAGACGACGAAGACCAATCTTCCTTGTTAACTGTTCAAAAGTTTTGCTTGGCAATGACTTTGTCAGAAGATCTGCTAAATTATCACATGAGCGAATTTGTTGGATGTTAATAGCACTGCCCTTTTGAAGATCATGGGTGAAAAAGAACTTTGGTGAAATATGTTTTGTCCTATCTCCTTTAATATACCCTTATTTCAATTGAGCAATGCATGCAGTGTTATCTTCTTATCTTCATACATAGTTGTTGCACTCATTTTCTCAGAAGACAAACCACATGTTTGTTGTATATGTTGAATTAGTGATGTTAACCAAACGCATTCTCGACTTGCTTCCTCATGTAGTGCTAAAATTTCTGCATGGTTGGATGATGTGGCTGTTATGGTTTGTTTTACGGACCTCCATGAGATGGTTGTATCCGCACATGTAAACAGATAGCCTGTGTGTGATCTACCATTATGAGGGTCAGATAAATAACCTGCATCTGCAAAACCAGTTAAATCTGACTTTGATTCATTTGGATAAAACAAACCCATATCCATTGTACCTCTAAGGTAGCGAAGTACATGCTTGACTCCATTCCAATGTCTTCGTTTAGGTGAAGAACTATATCTTGCTAATAAATTGACAGCAAATGATATATCAGGACGTGTATAATTAGCAAGGTACATTAGTGCGCCAATTGCACTAAGATATGGTACTTCAGGACCAAGTAGTTCCTCATCCTTTTCTTGAGGTCTTGTTGCGCCCGAAAAAGTCCCCGAGGGAGAACCTTCCTCGTTCACAACTTTTCCTAAGACAATGAAGCCTCCACCAAAATTTATTAAGGAAAATACTAGGAAAACCTTTTTTGGAAAGCAATTGGTCTTGCGAAACTAGAGAATAGGGTTCGGGGGTCGGTTACGCGCAGGGAAGGTGTTAGCACCCCACACGTCCTCTCTACTGATAGGGAACCTTTAATTAAATGTGTGGTTTTAGTGTGTTGACTTGAAAATACTTAATTTTGCCTCTCTACTTCTTATTGAAAAATTCTTAATGAAAATCTTTATTTATTATGAAAAAGAGGGAAAAAAGGGTTTTTAGAAAAGAAACCGCTTGACGGGACAAGGCCCGCTCCTACGTATCTCCCAGTGCGATGGAGAACTCAAAGCTACGTAGTTCTTTTTTGTCTTTTTGAAAAGTTTTTGTTTTTTATCCTTTTTTAGTGAGTTTTTGAAATAAGACGAGCATTAGCGAATGATTAAACTAGCAGAGGCTATGATGAATCACCACTAAATACTCAAAAGAGAGTTGTACCGCTAGTCAAACGAACAAAGGTTTTGATGGACTATCAATAACAACTCGTTTTTATTATCTTTTTTTTGAAAGTGATTTTCTAAAGAGATTGATTTGCACGATGATCAAACTAACAAAGGTTATGATGAATCACCATTTATTATTCTTTTGGGGAAAAAGACATCGCCACCAATGGCTAGACGAACAAAGGTTCTGGTTAGCCACTAGCGACGATGGGTTGAAAATGATTTTAGAAAGGAAAAGGTTTTTGTTCTGAAAAAGATCTTGGTTTGCAAAAGTGATTCTTTTTTTATTATGAAAATAACTCTTTTATTTTTATTATGCAAATGCTAAACTTTTTATGGTTGCGCTTGACGAGAATGTGACTCGCTCCTACGTATCCCAAATGGGAATCAAAGCGACGTAGTTCTAACGAGCCTCGAAAGTGAAAGTCTTTTTGCTTAGGTTTTGAAAAGTGGAGGATGCTCATAATGATCAAACTAACAAAGGTTATGGGTGATCATTACTGGCACTTGCCATGATTTTTGATGTTTGGGAAAATATCTTTTGAAAATGAAAGCATTCATGATAATCAAACTAACAAAGGTTATGGGAGATTATCACTAGTAGCTCATGCATATGAAAACATCTTCTTTTTTTGAAACTTAGGCTCTTAGGACAATCAAACTAACAAAGGTTATGGGTGATTGTCACTAATTACCATTTTCATGCTAAGCTATTTAGAAGAGAAAACAACGAATGCAAAAAGATTTGGAGATTCAAGCATGGCACAATCATTGAAATCGAATCCTTAGGGAAGCAACAACATGGTCATAACTTGCAATTAATCTCATTTGAATTCTTGAGCAAACACTAGCCTAGACTACACATATTAAACCACAACACATAAATAGGCAAAGAAGGAACTTGAATTGGGCATTAAGCAAAAATGCGAGAGTAGGCAAGATTGAACCTAAATGCACATCTAATGGAAGATGCTAGGCGAGAACCATACTCAAATATTTCTACAAAACACAAGGGAATCTAAATGCACATCTAGTGGAAGATGCAATGTAAGGAATGAGCCTATCTAAGTATTAATGATTCCACATGAGAGTAGGCAAGGAAGTGGTAGGCACAAATGAATTCAAAAGAGTAGCCTCAAGCATGATCATTGGCAAACCCTAAACAAGCAAGTCTTCTTAACAATCAACACACCAAAGCATGTTGAATCACTTTGGTCAATCCTCAACACTTAAATTAGTGTGCGCAAGTGCACAAGTGTGAATCTTCTTGCCAATCATATAAACTAAAAGGGTTGAATCATATAGAACAATCCTCATCACTTTAGGCAAGGTGCACTAGGCACAAGTGAGAATCATATTGCCTATCATCAACTTGAGACAATAAGCAAACATATAAAAACTCTATTTATTCTTCATGACTTGCGAAACCAATACATAGTCAAACCATCAATTTATTCATCAAACTCCCAAAATCAAGCAAGCAAAAGATACTAACAAGATTTAGGAACAATTAATCACATAACTTAAACACTAAGACCTCAAATCAACATTTATTCTCAAACTCTTTACTTTGTGCGAAATCTATGTGAGAAAAGAAATTTGCAAACCTAAACAAAGTATCTAAGCATGAAAACACTAAAATCAAATATCTACAACATGATTAAGCCCCATCAAGCAAAGAGAAACAACAAAATCAAATTAAAGCTAACTTTACTAGGATATGCGAACCAAACAACACATGAAACAACAATTTTACTTCACAACAAATGCAAAAAATCAACACAAAACAACATGACTCCATTTATTCAAGAGTGAGAGGCACCTTAAACACCCAAGCCTCCCTAAGTGCTTGTCAATAGTGTTTAAGGCTCCTCTCACCAACAACAACAAGCTACATTTTAAACAAAATGATGATGATATGTGAAATGCAAAGTGAAGAGGAAAATGAGTTTTAATGCAAAAAGGTTGAAGATGATGCAAGGGTTTGAAAGTTTTTACCTCAAATCCAAGCTAGAAAATGCAATGAGATGAAGAAAATAGAAACCAAATCAACAAGAACCTCCAAGGAAATTCAACTCCAACCCCAAAAAAAAGCTTGATGAAAACCTTCCTTGATGATGATGTTTGATCTTGAATGGAAAATGGAGAAGATATATGAAAGAGGGATGAGAATGAAGTGAGATGGTGGTGTTTGGGTGAAGAGGAAATCAAAAATGGATGAAGGAAGGGAGTGGGGAGGCCACGGTTTTGGGAGAGAAAAGGGGAGGTTTTTTGGTGTGCTAGGGTTTTTTGGTGTAGGAGAAATGGGAAGGTTCCTTTGAGATGAAAGAAAAACAAGAGGAAGATAGGGAGAGGAGAGGGGCTACGGCCTTCTTGGTCCTTTTGGGGAGGAGAGGAGTGAGTTGTCCTTATTGAATTTCAAAGATCCAATGGGTTTAAAGTTATGAGAGGGAAGTAAAGAAATTAGTGTGTATTTAGTGGTGTAGAGAGAAGGGAGGTAAAAATATGTTGTGTATTGGATGTTATTGGACTCAAAGGTGTGCTTGTCAAAGAAATGATGAAAGGCTTGATGTGGGCTGATGGTGATGGTGGCGTGGAGCATGAGGATGGAGTTGGTGTGCTAGGGTTTTTTGGTGTAGGAGAAATGGAAAGGTTCCTTTGAGATGAAAGAAAAACAAGAGGAAGTGAGGGAGAGGAGAGGGGCTACGGCCTTCTTGGTCCTTTTGGGGAGGAGAGGAGTGAGTTGTCCTTATTGAATTTCAAAGATCCAATGGGTTTAAAGTTGTGAGAGGGAAGTAAAGAAATTAGTGTGTATTTAGTGGTGTAGAGAGAAGGGAGGTAAAAATATGTTGTGTATTGGATGTTATTGGACTCAAAGGTGTGCTTGTCAAAGAAATGATGAAAGGCTTGATGTGGGCTGATGGTGATGGTGGCGTGGAGCATGAGGATGGAGTTGGTGTGCTAGGGTTTTTTGGTGTAGGAGAAATGGAAAGGTTCCTTTGAGATGAAAGAAAAACAAGAGGAAGTGAGGGAGAGGAGAGGGGCTACGGCCTTCTTGGTCCTTTTGGGGAGGAGAGGAGTGAGTTGTCCTTATTGAATTTCAAAGATCCAATGGGTTTAAAGTTGTGAGAGGGAAGTAAAGAAATTAGTGTGTATTTAGTGGTGTAGAGAGAAGGGAGGTAAAAATATGTTGTGTATTGGATGTTATTGGACTCAAAGGTGTGCTTGTCAAAGAAATGATGAAAGGCTTGATGTGGGCTGATGGTGATGGTGGCGTGGAGCATGAGGATGGAGTGAGGGAGGTAGTTTGCTTGCAAAACTAGTGCTTACTTTAGCCAAAAATGGATAAAAGCAAAAAGCACCTAAAAGGAATTAGCCCTAATTCTAAAAATACAATAAGCATCCAATATTATTTTGTTATTCATTTTTATATTTTGATTTCAGATTTCTATTTTTAATTATACATATTTTTGAGCCTTTTTGAAAGCGAGAAAAAAAACCGTTATAATTGACCAAAATACCCTTTTTGGCTCTAAAACCCTAATTTGCCCGGAAAATGCGTTCCAACCCTAAAAATGATTTCAAGAACCTTGGAATGCCTTCTAGGATCCGAAATGCAGTGCATAAGGCTCTTCGCTCTTCAATTTATTTACTTTTTTGTGGAAATTAGGGTTTTGACCTAAGCCGGACAAAATTGGGGTATGACAGCTGCCCCTCTTTATTTGGATTTTACCAAGAAATATGAATTTCGCGAGACATATTTCGAAGGTAAAATAGAAATAAAGAATTCAGAAATTATACCAATTTTGTCCATTTGGAGAAACCCGAATTTCCCCCCCTTTTTTTTGTTCTTGGAAAGATAGACACTTTCGTGTTGATGCGAAAACAGTAAATGAACACTGACGTGCAGATAGAAAAGGTAGAATGGGCACTTGCGTGCAGGCAGAAAAGTAAAATGGGCACTTGGCGTGCAGACAGAAAAGGTAAAATGGGCACTTGGCGTGCAGACAGAAAAGGTAAAATGGGCACTTGGCGTGCAAAAAGCGGTAAATTGCCCAGGCTGCCTAAAACCTGTAATCCTTAAACGAACTCTTGACGAATCCGAGTTTCCACGTGGCTTTGAGGAGCACGCTCTTCGTGTTGGTCTTTCGAGCGACCGGGGGGATCGTTATCAGCTCCGGAACTGATATACAGATCAATGCACGGCGTCCACTGTATCTTAGGCTGATACAACTATTCCGTTGAACCTCACATGGGGTTGCGGTCCATCGCGTTGCTCGTACACGATGTGAGACCTGGGCAGAAGGGAGCAATGATCTCTCTGGGCTCCAATCCGCAATGCGCGCCTGAGCGCTCTCTTTCCTTTTCTTTCTTTCTTTTCTTTTTCTGCTTTTTTTTTGAACTCTCCCAACTTGGGGGAGCATTTTCTAGAATATGGAGGCGAGGGCTAACACCGAAGTGCTCATCCTCTCTTTGTACCTGCAGCTGAAAATGAACAAATGCATGCAATGCAAATGCTCTGATTGCTGTTTTCTTTTTCTTATGATGAATGTAAATGTAATGAGTTTCTTTTTTCATTTGTCTATGTCGGATGAATGCATGATTTTCTACTGTTCTTATATGCTTGATGAATGCGATGATTTTCCTTTTCTTCTCCCGTCTGTATGTAATGCATGATTTTCTTTTTCTTTTGCTTATGTCTGATGAATGCATGATTTTCTCCTGTTCTTATATGTCTTTTTCTCTTTCTCTAGCTTCTCTTCTTTCTTTTTCTTTCTTTTCTTTTCTTTTTGTTGCTCTCTTGGCTCTTCTCTTTTCTCTCTTTTGGCTTCTCTTTTTGCTCTTTTAAGAATCATGGGTATGCGAATGCAAAGCTTTGGTGTTTGATGACATGGAATGCTCATCTATTTTAATGGAATGACATGCAAAGGAAAACTTTCTCTTCTTTGCCCCCTTTATTTTTTTTTTATGAAATGGGAATATTGCTATAAAATAATGAATAACATGGAATGATGAATGACATGGGATGTTCTAGCTTTCTTTTCTTCTATGAGATGCAAGTATTGATGTGATGCAACTGTATTGCTTGGATGTTTGATGGGATGATGAATTTTGGTTCTTTTTGTTTTATGGAATGCAAACATTACTATGATGTAGACGACACTGAATGTTTTTGTTTGTTTTCTTTTTTGGCATGGGTGTTGCGCCCGAAAAAGTCCCCGAGGGAGAACGTTCCTCGCTCACAACTTTTCTTAAGACAATGAAGCCGCCACCAATATTTATTAAGGAAAATATTAGGAAAACCTTTTTTTGGAAAGCGATTGGTCTTGCAAAACTAGAGATTAGGGTTCGGGGTCGGTTACACGCGGGGAAGGTATTAGCACCTCACACGTCCTCTCTACTGAGAGGGAACCTTTAATTAAATGTGTGGTTTTAAATGTTGATTTGAAAAATATCTAATTTGCTTCTTTATTTCTTATTGAAAAATGAATTAAAGGACTTAATAAAATTTTTATTTTTGGAGAGAGAGGAAAAAGGTTTTTTAGAAAGAAGTGCTTGACAGGACATGGCCCGCTCCTACGTATCTCCCGGTGCGATGGAGAATTCAAAGCTACGTAGTTCTTCTTTGTTTGGAAAACGGTTTTTGTTTTTTTATCTTATTTAATTTGTGAAAATTGAGTTTTCATGATGATCAATTGAGCAACGGCTCCAAGTGACCACCGTTAGCACTCCATTGTTAATAATCATGCAAGCAAAGGCTTCGCAAGACTACTAACAAAGTTTTTGATTTAGTGAAAATCTTTAGGAAAATTAGGCATTCATGATGATCAATTGAGCAAAGGCTCCAAGTGATCACCACTAGTACCTCGTTGTTAATGATCATGCAAGCAAAGGCTTCACAAGACCATTAACAAAGTTTTTAATTCATGAGAAAATATTTTGTCTTGAAGAGAATTAAAATAATAAAAAAACGAGAAAGGGGGTGAAATGGTAAAATAGGGTGTTATTAGCAGTAAGGGGTTGCAAAATTAATAGGTGGTGTAAGAAAGAAGCCCAGTTCGCATCTGAGGGCCTAGTATGCGAAACTGGGCTTAAGTGAGGGAGGTGCGCACATAAATGGAGGGGGTGTGGAAATGAATCTGAGGCGTTTTTGAGCTTACTGGGCTTTAACATGGCCTGCGAATGGGCCTATGAGGAGAAAGGTTGTATGAATTAAACACAAGGGTGCAAAAATGAATCTGTTCTTTTTATTATTAATTAAAATCAAATAGAAATTAAAAGGGAACTATATAAGGGGGTGGCTAAAAAGATGGAACCCTAATTCATCATTCTTCATCTCTCAGCGCCGCATCACTCTTTCCATGAGAGAGAATGCGAAAATTTTGGGTGAGAGCGAGAGGGATTTGCGGAGAGAGAGAGATTTCGTGAGAGTGGGAGAGAGAAGGAAGGCGAAGGGGAAGGAAGAAGTGAGGAACACGACGGCGGTGGTTTGAGGCGGACGGTGGAGGGAGGAGTGAGCTGCGGTGAGAGAAAAAAACGAAGGTGAGGAGGTGACGGTTTGAGGTGGTGGGCTCGCCGGAGGTCACGGCGCAGCTTAGTGACGGCGACGACGCACGGGGAAGTACGACGGACCAGACTTGTATTTTACGGTGGTGGTGAGACTGTGCCGGTGGTGACTGACGGCGCACGACGACGATGCGGTGGCGATGGCGGCGTTGTTTGGAGCTGCTGTGTTCGAGAAGACTGACAACGACACGGTTGATGACGACGTGGTTGGGGTTAGCGCGTGCAGACTAACGGTGACGTCGCCGGAGAAGACGACCGGAGGAGGCTAGGAGCGGACGGCCACCATCTACGGTGGCCGGAGCAGGTATTATCATTTTATTTTATTTTTTTTTGGTTTATTTCTATGGAACCCTTACTGTTTTGTTGCTGTGTTTTCTTTATTTACTTGTTTTTTCCTCTTTTTAAGAACAAACTAAATTTTAATTAAACAACCATTTCCAACTAATTACTAAAATTTTTTTCAGAACAGACCAACTATACCTATGTCAAGTTTCAAACCTTGGTTTCATTTTCATTACTGAACCTAAATTAAATAACCTATTTCAAACTAAAAATTTTTCACAGAACCTAACATAACATTAAACACATTTTCGTCCCCCCCCTTTTTATGCATATATACTGGAAGAGAACCTGAGAATAACAATAACAACACACAAAAAGAGCTAATTCGCTTCTCATACTGATACTATTATTTATTCACAGTGAAACAAAAAAAAAAAACTAACTACTTGTAATAAAAATGCATACTGAATGTATTACTAAAAAAAAATTTGACTTGACTAACCTTTTTCCAGAAAAGAAAGAAATCAAAAGCTTTTTCGTTATTGAAAAAAAAATTGATCCACCCCACTGCTTCAGATACTGCTCTCCCAGAATTTCCAGTGTGAAATTGTTTGTGAAAATCGCTGTGTGTGTTTTTTTTTAATTTGGTTTTCAGATTAGTATTTATAGCAAAGTTTTGAAACCGAAAATTAATTTTGATTCTCTGGTTATTGCAAGTTAATGGCTTTGTCTCCTGGACAGCTAGTAGCTGACTCAGGGTTGACTCTGCCTCCCCCCTTTTAGCTGCTGATTACTGTCTTGCCTCCTGGACAGTTCATTTGTGTGTGTCGCTGACTCAGATTTTGATTGTTTCCATTTCAGGTCTTGGCTGCTGGTGAAGGCTTGCTCAGCAAGCTTAGGAAGCAGGCGCGCTGCTGCTGCTGTTGGGATTAGGGTTTTTTTGTTTGGGCTTTGATTTCTTTTGGGCCTCTATTTGAGGCCCCTTTTTTCCTTGTGTAATATTGTGTATATATTTTTTTTTGGGGTCCATTGTAACAGAACACTCTTTTTTGTAAATGATAATTTTCTTTCTTGCACCTCCCTTATTATTAGCTATTTTTTATTATTTTCGGATTTCTGTTTTTTTATATTATTTTCTTGGTATTATTTTTGTATTTTTGGACATTTTGTAAACATTAATATTGTAATATATTTTTATTTTTTTTGATTTTATTCTGTTATTATTATTTTTTGTCATATGGAAGAAAAAGGATTAAATTGGGCCAAGCCCAATCGAAAGACTAACATAGGTCCAATTAGACAAACGCTAAAATCAAACCCAATTGCAAACGCTAAAATCGGGCTCGAATTGAACAAATGCTAAAACAAAGCCCAAATTCAACAAACGCTAAAATAAGGCCCAAATTCACAAGCGTAGGACCAAATAAGAAGAGTAGGCCCCAAGTAAGCTCGAAACTAACTTAGTAAAAAGGAAGTAAAAAGAAGCGGACAAAATTGGGGTATAACAATGGGGACCTTAGGATTCTTGAGTAATCAATTCAAGTGTCCTATCGTGATGACTATTTCGAATGTACATTCGACCTAGTCTCCTATTTATTGAAAATGATTTTGTATTTTGAAACTTGATTTGATGTCTGATGCAATGATGATGAATGCTTGGTTTGCTAGAAAGGGAGCAGTAAATGAACACTTGGCGCTAGAAGGAGGGCATTTGAACTCCGAACTGAAGGAGTGACTGAACTCTAAATTGAAAGAGCATTTGAACTCCGAACTGAAGGAGCGACTGGGAATGAGATTTTGAGACTGACAAGTCCAGGATGACTGACTTGAGAATTAGATTGAAGACTGACACTTGAAGTGCTGATTCTTAGAACTAGGCATGAGGATTAACATCTTGTATTCGTCCGCATTTTGCTTAGCAATGCAATGAATGAGACATGTAATGCCATGATTGATGTCTTGAATATTATGGAATGCTTTTGTTCTTTTGTATTTGCTTCTTCTATAAAATGCAAACATTAATATGATGCGATGCTCTGATGTTTGATGCAATGATTTTTGTTCTTTTTCTTTTATGGAAATGCTAACGTTAATATAATGCAAATGCACCGCTTTAATGTTTGATAATTGAATGACAAAGGAATCCTTGTGAAATGATGAATGATATAGAATTCTGGATGACAGGGAATGTTTTTGTGTTGCTTTTGTGGTTTCTTTTCTTTGTTTTCTTTTTGCTTTCTTTGCTTTTTCTATGAAATATCTGATGCAAAATGTAATGCTCTAATGATGAATGACATGCAATGATTTTGTTCTTTTCCTTTTTTATGAAGTGCGAACATTAATATGATGCCAATGCAATGAAAAAATTTCTGCTTTTTCTTCTTTACTATTTTCTTCTATGAAATGCAAGTATTAATATGGTGCAACTGATGTGGAACGTTTTTTTCTTTTTACAATGTGATGAATGCACAAAATGTGAAAATGCAAATGTAATGCTTTGATGCATATGCTATAATGCCTAGATGCATGAGGTAAACATTTTTGTGATGATGAGATGCGAGACTTTGAATGCAAGGGCTTGAGATGATTATTGACCATTCTGTTGAAAAATTGAATTTGATTCAAACTCTGGTGTTCTCAAGATTTTTATTTACAAACAACCTCGCTTGTTTTCTCTTTCATTCCATGATGACTGAATTTTAGATATCACGTAAACAACTTGTGTTCTCTCCTTTGAAGCATTATCTAGTAAGCATGCATAGGAGTGCAAATGTGAATGAATGAGTCAGTTAACTTGGAATTGGTTTAGGGCATGGACATTTATGGCAAGTGAAGGAATGACAGACATGGTTATTGCTGAAGCTTATGAGGGACCAAGAGATACAAGATTGCCCCAATTCAGGTCTTCGACGAGTGAATAACTTGCCCCTGTCTAGTGGGGACAACAACTAGGGGTGTAGAAGATGATGAATTGGGAACGCTTCGGCTCTTGGGATGAAAGCTGGAATGAAAGGGGTTTTGCTTCAACCCACAGAATTTGATGTTGCCCCAGTCATAACAAGGACAAAGCTGCCCCAATCAGAATGACAAGGTCTTGTTTAGGATAGTGAGTTGAGAGATTGCCCCGGTGAGGTTTTTATGGGAATGAATGAGGTGAAGGAATGGGAATGCACTTGCCCCACTTTGGAATGACATTGACAACTGGAGTGACATGGGATGGGCATTGAACAGACTTTCCCAAGATTAGGGTGTGTGGGTGGTGAAGAGAATGCCCCAGCTTTTGGGTCTGAGTGATATTCTCAGCGCAAATCTTTGGTTCTCTACTGATGTCTTGACTTTTGGTGCGAAAAAATCCTTACCTGGTGATCACTAAACCTTGTTTTAATGCATCTTGAATGTGTTTTGGAGTGCAAGTCCCTCTTTTTTTATTTTGTCCGCTTTCTTTTTTCGGACTGTTCGTTTTTGTTTCCTCAGTTCTCTTTTTTCTGAGGGTTTATTCTTTCTTGATCAGCTTTCTTTTTTCTGATCGTTTGTTTTTCTTTTGAGCAAACACATTGTACATAGATAAGCTTGTTCGTCCTAAGATTAGAATTTGAGAGAACAAAAGCAACCGGTCATTGATCGGAATGGACTTTTCGGGATTGTGGTGTTTTGTGGAGGAAGGAGGGTTAGGCTTAATGAAGTGTTTGAGGCTAATGGGAGGATGAGTTTTGTTTGGCGTTGATTGACGGTTAATGGTCTATGAGGAAGATGGTTATTGGGCTTGTTTGGGCTCTGTTAAAGCATATTCGTGTCTCATGGTAGATTGACTAAGGGGTTTGATGTTGAGGCCAAAGGAAGTGTTTGAAGGTTTATGGAACCAGGTGTTGGAATGATGAAGTGTTTGAAGGTTTATTTAGACAAGGATCTCATGTATTTTGTGGTAACATGTACCAGCTCACCACTTACATTTCTTTTGTTTTGGGATTTTCATTTTTGAACCCCCCTTTTTTTTGATTTTCTCTTTTTCCCACTTTTTTTTCCTCTTTTTTGTTTTATGATTCTTTTCCTTCTTTGACTCGGGTGAGCTGATAAAAAGTGATGCACTATTTTTTTTTATTTGGGGTGATCCTTGTCTAGGGTGATTTTTGGATTTTGGTTTTTCTTGGCTCAAGGTGGGTAGGAAAGGGACTTTCTGGGATTTTGGGGTTTTTGAGGAGATGGCCAAAATTCATTTCAAATCCCGATTGCTTATTTCTATAAGACTTAACTTTAGAACAATAATTTATCTATCTTCATGTGTTTGCTCTTTTTTCCTTTTTTGTGCCCTAATTTTTGCCTGGACCGCTCTTTGCGAGTTTTCAGTCCACCGGGCGCTCCTTTTTGCCTAGGCCGCCCTTTGCGGGTTTTCAACCTAGCGAACTTATTTTATCTTTTTTATTTATTATACATTTTTTAGAAAGACTTGCACTAAAGGAATATGATACTGACAAGGAAAATTTGTGATCACGGAATTGCCCCAACATGGAGGACTTAAAGTGTTAGTGAGAATGAACCAAAAAGTCAAGTATGCACTGATAAGAGAGAATATGCGCTTTATGGGTGGACGGGGTGGGGTTAGACTTGGATGGGGAATGATGATAGATGAAGGAAATTGACTGACTCAAACAAGAGAAACTGCACCTGGCATGCATGCTTACTAGAAGAACGCTTCACAGAGAGTTAACATTGGTTAAAACATGATATAAAAACTTTTTTGATGAACTGTTTCGGTCTTTTATCATGGAATGGATGAGATGTAATGCCATTTTTTGAAGGAAATACAAATGAGCTATTGATGTGAAAAACTGAGTGCCTTGGAACACCTTGAGTTTGCAAATGAGTGAGGGTAAACTTTTCCAAAAAGGAAAGATTACTTTGCAAGAACATTCCGTCTCTTATCACAACATTTTTGTTGTATGCAATGCACGGATGAAAACATTATGATGTATACATGATGAAAATGAAATGTATGAAAGCATATTCACTTGAAAAGTGTAATTATTCTAAAAGTTTTTTCTTTTTGATGCTTTCTTTTTATGCAAGACGAAATATGAGATGCCAGTGCATCTTTGGATGATGAATGATGTAAGAATGATGCTTCTTCTCAAAAATGATTTTTATAGAGGCAAGACAAGACATGAAATGCCGATGCCCCCTTTTTCTTTTGAATGATGAAAGATGCAGGAATGATGCTTTTTTCTAAATGATGATTTTTTTTTAGAGGCAAGGCAAAGTATGAAATGCCAATGCCCCTTCCTTTTTTAAAAGATGCATGTATGGAGGAATTATGTATGTGAACTAAAGTGATGAGGTTAATGAAGTGATGCATGAATGCTACATTTTGAATAAATTTGATGATGGCTTTTGTTCATGATTATGAATGAGATGCTTTCTTGTTTTCATTTTTTTTTGTGCATGATACTCACAATGATTTTTTTTTTAAAAAATGCGTGGGAAGATATGATTTTTATTGAATGGAAATGCATGCAAGATGAGAGGTTAACGTATTATTTTTTCATGATGTGTGAAAAAGGACAACAATAATGCATGAGACGCGCTTCTAATAAGACACGATTTTTGGATTTTTCGAGAAAATTAGGGAAAAGAAAGCCTTAGTGAATGGAAACGGACACGTGCGGAGGATGCACTCCTGACAAACCTAAATGAGATAGAGAAAAATGCATGTATGAATTTTATCAAGTTTTTGTTTTATGCAATGCAAATGATGTCTTCATATGAAAATGACGGCGATAATGCGACTTGACATGCATATGAAAAATAAGATGAAAACATTTTTTCGAGTTTGGTGACTGAAATTTTGGGAACATCACCTCATATAGCCCGGTAAAAGAAAAGACTATGATGATTTTTTTGAAAGTTTTGCTTTTTACCCTTTTTTGAAAATTTTGTTTTATGTATGATGATGATGCTCTACGTGTATGCAGGATAAATGAAAGGGTTTTTATTGGCAATAGTTTAAGCTCTTTTTTTTATATTTTTTTTGGAAAATGCGGGCTGTACGTTATTTCGTATGAACCGGTAAGAGAAAGGCTACAACGGTAACCCTTTCTTCTTTTCTTCTTTCAAAATCTTCTTTTTTTTTGTAAAAATAATGGCGTGAGGCAACCAATCATCGTTACTCTGAGTAACTTGCATGAAACATTGAGTGGATCCTAACCCAATACTTCACGCAATATACTGAAATGCTTCGACATTTGGTTAACTCAAACTTATTCTCTTATTTGAAAACAAACCTCACTTGATAGGGTCAAAGTGCCCCGATATCGTAGCGTAACATCTCAAATTTGTAGTGCACAAACAAATTTGAGATATTACCCTTCGTCATCCGAAGGCGCACTTTTACTCATTGAGCTTTTACATGAAGAGCTTTTCTATTTTTTCTTTGTTTAGAGAAGATGCATGCATTGGAAACTTTTCATTTTTTTTCATTTCTAGTTTTGAAACATGATTTTGAAAATTATTTGGAGATGCAAATGATTTATTGGAAAAAAGGTTTTAGAAAAATGTGCTTGACGGGGTATGACCCGCTCCTACGTATCCCCATTGTAATGAGGAATCAAAGCTTGCGTAGTTCTACTGTGTCTCTTTTTTTTTGAAATAATGCTTATGCATGAATGCCTCGTCTTGGATGAACTTGACGAGGATTTTTTTGCATGATTATAAATGAAATGCTTATGCTATGCAGATGATAATTGTTTTTTTGCTTTATCTTTATGTAATGAAGGGGAATGCAAGATGAATGGTTTTTTTCAAAATCGGAATTTTATGCAATGCAAATGATGCAATGATGCAGTGATGCAATGATGCAATGATGCAAGGATGCTTCTTTTTTGTGTTTTTGCAGAAAGAGGATATTTACAGGTGGTGATTTGAAAATTTTCACACTATATGCCACCTCATATAGGCGTTTATTGAAAAGGGAAAGCATATCCTTTTTTTGATTTTCAAAAGTTTTGAAGGAAAAATTGATTGAACTGAATGCAACGATGCAACACACAATTTGGAAAGCCCTTGTGACCTAAAAAGGGGGTAGAACCTATGATCTAAGGCACTTTAGGGATAATCTTCTCATGTAGCTCTATTCACACCCTCACAAAGGTCATCAGAGCCACAGTCCCTCTCATGAAAATTCCTGTAAATGCAGCAAACTGCTAGATACGAAGCATCATGAAAGAGCACAACTCTGATTGAAACTTTCGCGAGTAGCCAAACGGACAAAGGTCCTGATGGGCTCCCACTACTCGAATCCACTCATCCTATGGTATCCTAACAGACATGGGTTATGGTCTCTTTCTCTAATCATGTAGCCTCAAGGTACAAGTGTGTGTGTGCGAAGGGCATTTCCTTAAAAAACTACCCTACCTGCAAATGAAAATACAGAACAGTCCAGACAATAGAAATCAATAACATGTCGTCTACCCTAGGGTTCAATACCAATTAAATTCAACTAATCTAGGGTGCCAACAACAAACACATTACTTACCTCAGAAAGGGAGCTGAGAAGAAGGGGACATGACAAGAGAGGGGAAATATGCATGAGGGAACTAAGCATTTAAGCAAAGAAGTAACTATCTATTATTTTAAACAAAAGCAATCATAGAAGAAGAATGCATATGGATACAACATGCTTATGAAAAAGAAGAAGAATAGAGGCAAAGCAAGATGTTCAAATCAATCACACAAACCATACACTTAATTAATTAGGCTTGACCCACTTTTGAAAGAAAATGTTTTTTAGTCCCCAGTGAAGTCGCCAGCTGTTGCGCCCGAAAAAGTCCCCGAGGGAGAACCTTCCTCGTTCACAACTTTTCCTAAGACAATGAAGCCGCCACCAATATTTATTAAGGAAAATATTAGGAAAACCTTTTTTGGAAAGCGATTGGTCTTGCGAAACTAGAGAATAGGGTTCGGGGGTCGGTTACGCGCAGGGAAGGTGTTACCACCCCACACGTCCTCTCTACTGAGAGGGAACCTTTAATTAAATGTGTGGTTTTAGTGTGTTGACTTGAAAATACTTAATTTTGCCTCTCTACTTCTTATTGAAAAATTCTTAATGAAAATCTTTATTTATTATGAAAAAGGGGGAAAAAAGGGTTTTTAGAAAAGAAACCGCTTGACGGGACAAGGCCCGCTCCTACGTATCTCCCGGTGCGATGGAGAACTCAAAGCTACGTAGTTCTTTTTTGTCGTTCTGAAAAGTTTTTGTTTTTTATCCTTTTTTAGTGAGTTTTTGAAATAAGACGAGCATTAGAGAATGATTAAACTAGCAGAGGCTATGATGAATCACCACTAAATACTCAAAGAGAGTTGTACCGCTAGTCAAACGAACAAAGGTTCTGATGGACTATCAATAATAACTTGTTTTTATTATCTTTTTTTTGAAAGTGATTTTCTAAAGAGATTGATTTGCACGATGATCAAACTAACAAAGGTTATGATGGATCACCATTTATTATTCTTTTGGGGAAAAAGACATCGCCACCAATGGCTAGACGAACAAAGGTTCTGGTTAGCCACTAGCGACGATGGGTTGAAAATGATTTTAGAAAGGAAAAGGTTTTTGTTCTGAAAATGATCTTGGTTTGCAAAAGTGATTCTTTTTTTGTTATGAAAATAACTCTTTTATTTTTATTATGCAAATGCTAAACTTTTTATGGTTGCGCTTGACGAGAATGTGACTCGCTCCTACGTATCCCAAATGGGAATCAAAGCGACGTAGTTCTAACGAGCCTCGAAAGTGAAAGTCTTTTTGCTTAGGTTTTGAACAGTGGAGGATGCTCATAATGATCAAACTAACAAAGGTTATATGTGATCATTACTGGCACTTGCCATGATTTTTGATGTTTGGGAAAATATCTTTTGAAATTGAAAGCATTCATGATAATCAAACTAACAAAGGTTATGGGAGATTATCAGTAGTAGCTCATGCATATGAAAACATCTTTTTTTTTTGAAACTTAGGCTCTTAGGACAATCAAACTAACAAAGGTTATGGGTGATTGTCACTAATTACCATTTTCATGCTAAGCTATTTAGAAGAGAAAACAACGAATGCAAAAAGATTTGGAGATTCAAGCATGGCACAATCATTGAAATCGAATCCTTAGGGAAACAACAACATGGTCATAACTTGCAATTAATCTCATTTGAATTCTTGAGCAAACACTAGCCTAGACTACACATATTAAACCACAACACATAAATAGGCAAAGAAGGAACTTGAATTGGGCATTAAGCAAAAATGCGAGAGTAGGCAAAATTGAACCTAAATGCACATCTAATGGAAGATGCTAGGCGAGAACCGTACTCAAATATTTCTACAAAACGCAAGGGAATCTAAATGCACATCTAGTGGAAGATGCAATGTAAGGAATGAGCCTATCTAAGTATTAATGATTCCACATGAGAGTAGGCAAGGAAGTGGTAGGTACAAATGAATTCAAAAGAGTAGCCTCAAGCATGATCATTGGCAAACCCTAAACAAGCAAGTCATCTTAACAATCAACACACCAAAGCATGTTGAATCACTTTGGTCAATCCTCAACACTTAAATTAGTGTGCGCAAGTGCACAAGTGTGAATCTTCTTGCCAATCATATAAACTAAAAGGGTTGAATCATATAGAACAATCCTCATCACTTTAGGCAAGGTGCACTAGGCACAAGTGAGAATCATATTGCCTATCATCAACTTGAGACAATAAGCAAACATATAAAAACTCTATTTATTCTTCATGACTTGCGAAACCAATACATAGTCAAACCATCAATTTATTCATCAAACTCCCAAAATCAAGCAAGCAAAAGATACTAACAAGATTTAGGAACAATTAATCACATAACTTAAACACTAAGACCTCAAATCAACATTTATTCTCAAACTCTTTACTTTGTGCGAAATCTATGTGAGAAAAGAAATTTGCAAACCTAAACAAAGTATCTAAGCATGAAAACACTAAAATCAAATATCTACAACATGATTAAGCCCCATCAAGCAAAGAGAAACAACAAAATCAAATTAAAGCTAACTTTACTAGGATATGCGAACCAAACAATACACGAAACAACAATTTTACTTCACAACAAATGCAAAAAATCAACACAAAACAACATGACTCCATTTATTCAAGAGTGAGAGGCACCTTAAACACCCAAGCCTCCCTAAGTGCTTGTCAATAGTGTTTAAGGCTCCTCTCACCGACAACAACAAGCTACATTTTAAACAAAATGATGATGATATGTGAAATGCAAAGTGAAGAGGAAAATGGGTTTTAATGCAAAAAGGTTGAAGATGATGCAAGGGTTTGAAAGTTTTTACCTCAAATCCAAGCTAGAAAATGCAATGAGATGAAGAAAATAGAAACCAAATCAACAAGAACCTCCAAGGAACTTCAACTCCAACCCCAAAAAAAAGCTTGATGAAAACCTTCCTTGATGATGATGTTTGATCTTGAATGGAAAATGGAGAAGATATATGAAAGAGGGATGAGAATGAAGTGAGATGGTGGTGTTTGGGTGAAGAGGAAATCAAAAATGGATGAAGGAAGGGAGTGGGGAGGCCACGGTTTTGGGAGAGAAAAGGGGAGGTTTTTGGTGTGCTAGGGTTTTTTGGTGTAGGAGAAATGGGAAGGTTCCTTTGAGATGAAAGAAAAACAAGAGGAAGTGAGGGAGAGGAGAGGGGCTACGGCCTTCTTGGTCCTTTTGGGGAGGAGAGGAGTGAGTTGTCCTTATTGAATTTCAAAGATCCAATGGGTTTAAAGTTGTGAGAGGGAAGTAAAGAAATTAGTGTGTATTTAGTGGTGTAGAGAGAAGGGAGGTAAAAATATGTTGTGTATTGGATGTTATTGGACTCAAAGGTGTGCTTGTCAAAGAAATGATGAAAGGCTTGATGTGGGCTGATGGTGATGGTGGCGTGGAGCATGAGGATGGAGTGAGGGAGGTAGTTTGCTTGCAAAACTAGTGCTTACTTTAGCCAAAAATGGATAAAAGCAAAAAGCACCTAAAAGGAATTAGCCCTAATTCTAAAAATACAATAAGCATCCAATATTATTTTGTTATTCATTTTTATATTTTGATTTCAGATTTCTATTTTTAATTATACATATTTTTGAGCCTTTTTGAAAGCGAGAAAAAAAACCGTTATAATTGACCAAAATACCCTTTTTGGCTCTAAAACCCTAATTTGCCCGGAAAATGCGTTCCAACCCTAAAAATGATTTCAAGAACCTTGGAATGCCTTCTAGGATCCGAAATGCAGTGCATAAGGCTCTTCGCTCTTCAATTTATTTATTTTTTTGTGGAAATTAGGGTTTTGACCTAAGCCGGACAAAATTGGGGTATGACAGGTGTAAATGGATCTTTATTCACATCTAGTGATCTTACAACCATTGGTGTACACGGTGGATGTGATTTGTCCATGTAAAACTGTTTTAGCACTTTTGCTATATAAGTTTCTTGTTGTACAAGAATTCCATTTCTTAAATATTCAATTTGTAATCCCAAACAAAATTTTGTCCTTCCTAAGTCCTTCATCTCGAACTCTTTCTTTAAGCAATCTATAGCTTTTGGGAGCTCTTCAGAAGTTCCAATAATATTTAAGTCATCCACATAAACAACAATTATAGCAAATTCTTTTCTAGATCTTTTCATAAAAATGCATGGACATATGGGGTCATTTTTATATCCCGCCTTTAAGAAATATTCACTGAGATGATTATACCACATGCGTCCATATTGTTTAAGTCCATAGAGAGACTTATTCAACTTGATCGAATAATCTTCTCGAGAGCCTGGATTGTTTGTCTTAGGAAAATGAAATCCTTCACGGAGTTTCATATAAATTTCACTATCAAGTGAACCATATAAATATGCTGTAGCAACATCCATCATATGTAAATTTAGCCCCTCACGTGCTACTAGACTAATTAAGTATCGAAAAGTACTTGCATCCAATACAGGTGAATAAGTTTCTTCAAAATCGATGCTAGGTCTTTGTGAAAAACCTTGAGCAACCAGTCGAGCTTTGTATCTCACAATTTCACCATTTTCATTTCGTTTTTGTACAAAAACCCACTTATATCCGACTGGCTTCACACCTTCAGGTGTTCGGACTACAGGTCCAAAAACAATTCTCTTACAAAGTGAGTTTAATTCCGCTTCAATTGCATCTTTCCACTTTGTCCAATCATTTCTTTGTCGACAATCTTTGATGGACTTTGGTTCATGATCCTCATTATCACTTATCACATTTAGCGCTATATTATATACAAAAATATCGACAATATTGACTATGTTTCGGTTCCATCGTAATCCATTCATGACATAGTTTATTGAGATCTCTTCATTTTCAATATTTTCAGGTACTTGATCAGTCTCTTCTGAAACTGATTCAACAATTATGTCTGAAGAATCCTCTATATCCTCACTTGGAGTTTTTGTATCCTCAATTGGGCCATTTATCCTTTTAGCTCCTTTTCTTGATCGAGGATTTTTACCTTTAGAACCGATAGGTCTACCACGCTTCATGCATGGTTGAGACTGATCATTTGCAATGTTAGATTGTCCAATAGGGACATCAACTTTGATTGGAGCATTAGCAACTGGTATATATGATTTAGTCACACTTTTAGTTTCAGTGAATGCATCCGGTAATTCGTTTGCTAAATTTTGCAAATGAATTTTCCTTTGAACTTCAAGTTCACATTGTTTTGTACGAGGATCAAGATGAGAAAGTGATAATTCATTCCAACAAATTTCCTTGTCCAGTTGCTTATTATCTCCCCTTAATATTGGGAAAACTGATTCATCAAAGTGACAATCAGTGAACCTAGCTGTGAATAAATCTCCTGTTGATGGTTCGAGATATTTTATTATAGATGGAGATTCATATCCAACATATATTCCCAATCTTCTTTGGGGACCCATTTTTGTGCGTTTTGGTGGAGGGATTGGATCATATACCGCACATCCAAAAATTCTTATATGGGAAATATTGGGATCTTTACCAAAAACCAATTGTAAGGGAGAATAAGTGTGATGACTTGTTGGCCTGATGCGAACTAATGTTGCAGCATGCAATATTGCATGTCCCCAAGAAGAAATTGGGAGTTTTGATTTCATGAGTATTGGTCTTGCAATCAACTTTAGACGTTTAATGAAGGACTCTGTAAGCCCATTTTGTGTATGAACATGTGCTACAGGATGTTCAACATCAATTCCAATAGAAATACAATACTCATTGAATGCCTGAGATGTAAATTCAGCAGCATTATCAAGGCGTATTTTCTTAACTGGGTAGTCAGGAAAATGAGCTCTTAATCGAATTAGTTGAGCAAGCAATCTCGCAAATGCCTGGTTGCGAGTTGATAACAAACATACATGTGACCATCTAGTTGATGCATCGATTAAAACCATAAAATATCTAAATGGTCCACATGGTGGGTGTATTGGCCCACAAATATCACCATGTATCCGTTCTAAAAATGCATGAGATTCACCCTCAATTTTTATTGGTGATTGTCTAAGTATCAAATTTCCTTGGGAACATGCAGTACATGAGAAATTATTGGATTGAAGAATCTCCTGGTTCTTCAATGGATGTCCACATGAATTTTCAATTATTTTTCGCATCATAATAGAACTGGGATGGCCCAACCGGTCATGCCAAATGACAAACTTGTTGTGATTTGTAAACTTCTGGTTTACAATAGAATGTGTTTCAATTATACTAATAAAAGTGTAGTACAAACCATTTGAAAATGTTGGTAATTTCTCCAATATACTTATTTCTCCTGCGGTATGTCTCGTGATATAGAGATATTCGATATATTCTTCACTTGTTGTTTCAATATGGTAACCATTTAAGGAAATATCTTTAAAACTTAATAAGTTTCTTCGAGACTTGGGAGAATATAGTGCCATATCAATGTGTAATTTTGTTCCTCCAGGTAACAATACACTAGCTCTTCCGGAGCCTTCAATTATTTTTGTAGTACCAGATATAGTACTAACATTTGTTTTTTGCATTACTAAGTAAAAAAAATAATTTATGTACTTGAGAATCGTGTGGGTTGTTCCACTACCAGCGAGACACATATCTTCATTATTGTTTCTAGTGATAATACTCATTTTAGCTTTCAAAAGAAAAATAAAAATAAATAAGTAAGAAGTATAATAATAATTTTGGAAGGATAAAAGCATTATAACTAAAAAAATTTATTGCATGAAAAGTGAAAAGAAACACACCAAAACATAACCTTTAACATCACTTAAACTTAAGGAATTTCAAACAAAGAAAAAAAATACTAAAATGCAAGGAAACTATTTCTTAAGAACCCCATCTCCAATAAGGTGATCAATATTCCCATCTGGATCAGCAAGGAAATCAGCAACATCTAAGTGAGTAACATCTATAGGACCATAGTCAAAATCATCATCTTCATAAGCAAAATGTGTCTCTATCTTTTTCCCTTTATTTTTCTGTGATTCTTGGTAAAGGTCAACAAGATGCTTTGGTGTACGACAACTACGTGACCAATGACCTTTTCCCCCACAACGGTAGCAAATTTTTTCATCCTGTTTGTTATTTTGCCCACTTTTTTCCTTTTCACTATTTTTCCACTTCTGGTGGGAAAATGTGTTCTTGGAAATTCCACTACGGCCATGTCCGCGACCACGACCACGACCACGACCAAAACTGCGACCACGGCCAAAACTGCGACCACGACCACGAGCTTGCCCATCAGTATAATGATCGTGTTTTGCTACATCCGCTTTAGGAAATGGAGCAGTACCAGATGGACGGGCTGTAACATCCCCTAATTAGCCAATTTAATTTAATTAAATTAGCAAAAAGGTTAAGGTAATCATCGGCTAAGTCGAGTATTTAGCGCAAGAGATTCATCATGAATTAAGTTAATTGCATAAGCTATTTAATTATATGAGGTTGAAATAAATGAGTTACTATTGTACCTAATTAAGTTCTTAGGTTAGGTTAAGGGACTAAAGTTTAAGTGAGGAATTAGGAGTATTTTAGGTGGACATTAATAGGGAAGGGTACTGTGGTCTTTGTGTTTATTAAGTGAAGGGCACTTCTGTCAATTACTCTAGATGAGTGAGTCAGCTGGTCACCCACCCTTAAGACCCAGCCAACCCACTTCATTTAACAAAACAACCAGAAATTTGAGAATCTGAAAACCAGAGAAAGGAAGAGAGAAAGGGCGAAAGAGAGGGAGAAGGAAGGAGGAAGGAAACCAGCAACAACCTCCATGCATGTTTCATCTATCCACACTTTCATAATCCTCACATCCTCCTCTTCAAGCTGATACCAATTTTGTAGCCTATCCCTCCTCCCAACTCAAATTCACCATTGTCATACCTCTGAAGCTCCAAGTATCCAAAAATGGAGTTTTCAACCTTGCATGTTCTTGTTCAAGCACCATAATCAGTACTAGAGCTCATCACCAAATCAAGCTACCATCTGGCATTCATTGGGGTAGTTGTGGGAGCATTTCCAGTTGCTGGGTTGAGTTTGAAAGGTTTGAGACTTTGATTTCGGCTTTAGAAGCATTTGGAACGATTCCGGGAGAGTTCGTGTGTTACGGTCCGTCGAGTTCATTGAAGTCTCGGCATTTTGCGATATTCATCGCAACCGGTGAGTTCTATAACTCGCTTAGGGAATGTGTTTGTGTTCTGAATCTCCACATTTTCGAAAAGTAAGTGTTGTCTGTTTTTAGTCTCGACAGGAAATGAATCGAAAACCGTTTTCTAAAACAGTGATTTTAAACGATAAGTGATGTGCTTGATTGTTGAAATGTGCTGGATTGGATTGAATATGCCTGCTGTATTATACTGCTATAATGTCTGTTTAAGTTTGGGTCTCGATCGTAAGGGAAATTGGAATCGGAACGGAATGGAATTACTCATGAAAAGTCTGCTTTCTGGAAAACTGATGGAGACGCACGGATCGTGTGCCTCTGTGCACGGGTCGTGCGCCCCCATCTGATGCGACACGAACTGAATTTTTTTAAATACACACGGATCGTGCCCCTAGTCGCACGGGTCGTGCGTATCCTTCTGGAACTTTTATTCAACAACGCCCGGATCGTGCGCCTACACGCACGGGTCGTGTGAGACCTTCTGATCCTCAAATTCAAAGTACCCTTTTTATCCATTCCAAATGATTCCAATCCTCTTCTAATCCATTCCTCATGGTTCCCCAACAATGTAAAGATACTGATATCGTGGGATTGAACATGTTTGATAGAAAACTTATGTGTTATCAACGTAACGGAAAACTGTGCTGAGAGAACGCGAGAGAACATAAGTCAAGAAATGTTAATTCACGGTAAAATGCCTTCCCTCGTGGAAGGAGACAGTACATGAATGAAATCACTGACGGCCCATTGCGGGTATATGGATATATAATGTATAATAAATACAAGAGGATAAGGGTGACGACCCTCAGAGGATTAGCATACTAGGGTAGGGGAAGTCATGAGCCCCAAAACCTAGACTCAAGAGGTTTCGCCCACTAGAAATAGCGGGATGGGTTCACCAAAGCCAAAGAAGTGCCTATAAAATAGGTAGGCTGATGTGTTATGCTAAAATCATGGAACAAAATGTAATGCGTAGTTGTTTAGTAGGGCTACAAATTACAAGAGGTAAAATATTGTATGCTTCATGTGTCGCTTAGGAGGGCCATGAGCATAAAGGATACAGGAACTTAATATACGCCCACGTGGTTGCTTATTAGGGCCACGAGTTCAAAACAAAGGAAATAATGAACCGCTAGAGTTATTAAGGGGTCTCGATAGGACTCACCGAGATAATGTTTATCTCACCCTTCATATTTGTGGTTTTTACAGAGAAACTGGGGAAATCAAAGGCGACGAAGCACGGTTAGCCGGTGCGACTCTTGGAGTCATTGAAGATTGAGTTTCATGTTTAGACCGTTATCCCATTTACTGTTTCTATGTTATCGATTGTATAACGATCATGTATCAGTTGTAAATCGTTTTCGCTACTTTATGTTTTGAGTATTGAACACCAGGATTATGTATAAGTCTTAAGTTATGAAACTTAAGCATTTTGATGAAGTTAAGTATGGTTCGGAGAACCGTTGATACGTTGTATCGAAAGTTTTAGTTTGTGTTCAATATTCATTAATAGGTAGTTTCTCTGATGTATGCCATTTAGTGCATTTCGGTATTTCTACATGTTAGAATTTATCGGGGTGTTACACGGGCCTCGTGATTTTTCACTAAAAGCTCATTATTTTGTTCAGCCACAAGAAGACAAGTAATTAGTTCAGAATATTTCTTAAATCCTTTTTCTCTATATTGCTGCTGTAAGAGCACATTAGATGCATGAAAAGTAGAGAAAGTTTTTTCTAACATATCTTCATCAGTGACCTTTTCTTTTCTCCACATAACTTCAATTGAGAAGTGATTCTAAATAGTGCAAAGTTATATTCACTTACAGTTTTAAAGTCTGGTAAGCGTAAATGCATCCAATGATAACGAGCTTTTGGAAGAATAACAGTTTTCTGATGGTCATATCTTTCTTTTAAACTATTCCAAAAAACAAGTGGGTCTTTCACAGTAAGATACTCACTTTTGAGTCCTTCATCAAGATGATGGCGGAGAAAAATCATAGCTTTGGCTCTATATTGATTTGATGCTTTGTTTCCTTCTTTGAAAGTGTCTCCAAGACCATTTGCATCTAAATGAATTTCAGCATCTAGCACCCAAGATAAATAATTCTTTCCAGTAATGTGAAGAGCTACAAAGTCAAGTTTTGCAAGGTTCGACATATTTAGTTCTTAACATATTTAGAGCTGATAACGTGTTATGAAATAAACTCAAATAGAGCAAGAACAAGAATAGAAGATGAGGTAATAATAGAGCTATTGTATTGTACTCTTCAAATGTTTCTTCTACAATGTCATATGAGTCCTATTTATAGGCTCAAGTATTGTAACCTATGATTTGCATTTAACATATACAATGATGAATAATAATAAGGAATAATGCCTAGGAGTTACAATTGTATTAGACATCCACTTTATTCACAATAATTTTAATTAAAAATAAAAAAGAACAGATTAATTTTTACACCCCTGTGTTTAATTCATACAACCCTTCTGCTCATAGGCCCATTCGCAAGCCATGTTAATAAAAGCCCAGAAAGACATCAGATTCATTTCCGCACCCTCTATAGTTAATTAGACAACACTCTTGTTGCTAACTGCACCCCTCTTATTATTACTGTTTTACAACCTACTTTGTTATTGTATTTGTTTTTCCTTATTTATTTTTTTATTACTCATCAAAACCATTGTTTATCAAAATATTAATAGAAAACACCAAACACACAAATATTTTTTACCCTAGGACTACGTAGCTTTGATGATTTCTCCATCGCACCTGGAGATACGTAGGAGCGGGGGCCCACTCCCGTCAAACACAAAAAATAAATAATTTTATTAAGTCCTTTTTCTTTTTAATTCACAATAAAAGGGTAAAATAAATTTTTCCAAAATTAACATTCTTTTTATACAACTAATTAGAAGGTAACCTTCCTAAGGAAGGAAGTCGTGGGGTGCTAATAGCTTCCCCACGCATAATCGACTCCCGAGCCAAAATCTGGTCTCAAAGACCCTTATCCAACTCAAAGGTATTTACCAATGTTTGCCCTAATAATTAAACATTGGTGGCGGCTTCATTTTCGAACTTCGAAGAATCCTTTCCCGGAGTTTTCGGTCGCTGCTGCTGGCGACTTCACTGGGGACAAAAATTAAGAGAGTCAAACCTAGTTAATTAAATGTGTAAATTATTTTAATTTAATATTTTGTTATTACCCTTATGTTTATTTAATTTATTTCATCTTGTTATTTTTTTGTTTATAAGCATTGCCTTTATGCTGTTGAACCCTAGGGTAAACGACTTTATCTGGTTGCTGGTTGTTGTATCTGTATTTCTTGCAGGTTTGGTAGTCTAAGTATTTTGCCCTTATCACACACATCACCTACACTTTGCACACACTTTTGAGTGGGGCCCTATACCCGGGGTCTGTGTGAAACTTAGGATGAGTGGAGACGAGTAGTGACAGTCATTCTGGATTTTTTGTCTGACTCTCACGAAAGTCTCAACCAGAGTGCGCCTCTTTATGATATCCCACACCTGGTAGCCCTCTATTGCTGTGGATAATATTGTAAAGGGGACTTTAGCTCTGGAGACCTTTGAGAGGAAGTGATTAGAGCCACCCGGAAGAATGATCTCAAAAGTGACCCTAGACCATGATATGTATAAAATCCCAAGTTTAGACATATCCTGCCGAGGACACAAGAGGCATTTTATTTTGATATTATCCTCGTTGCATGAATATAGTTAGTCTTTTAAATAAAAGAAAAAAATCATCATGCATTCATAATAAAATAAAATCATTCATTTCACATGCATCCCATCATAGTGCACTACCATGCATCTCATCATTTTGAAAATAACAAAAAATATCATATTTTTAATTGCATCATCTTCCATACACAAAAAAATATCACCTTGGTATTATAAAAAAAACATTCGTTCATTACTTCATTTAAATGCATTATTTCCCTTCATGCATCATAAAAAACCAAAACAAAAGTTCTTTACTCCTCTCACATACCTCTCAAGCGCATTATTCCTCCTACAAGCATTAAAAATTAAAAATTGCTTCATTTTCTTCTCGCATCATTTATCATCCAATAGTTTTCTGTTAGCGTTGAAACACAAAAGAAAAAATAAAAATAAATCATATACCCGTTTAAGGTATCATTATGATTCAAGCAATCATTATGCACTTTATTCATCTACATTTTCCATATGTTCATGCATTCAAATAAATTTTTAAAATAAAATAATCAAACTCATGAGAACCTTTTTTTGGACACACTGTTTGATGAGAAACAAATTTTCGCAAAGTGTATTTGAATTGATCCTTCCCTTGGAAAAAGGTCTCACATCCTTTGAGTAGATACCTACCTTGATTCACCAATATCAAGTGTTTCACTCATTACCCAATATACATCCTATCCATACCTACCACCTTTATGGAATCTTTCCTTCTAACCCCAGTTTTATTCTCTTCAAAGGCATTCACCAATCTACCCACTTAACCACTATGTAATTACCTTTAAGGGCATTCACCAATCACCCACCCACCATCAAGCTCATTTCGTATCAACTCGATCACTTCATCCCTTCCTCCTGTAGGTTTGACCATTAGCCTCAAAAGCGTGCCTCACCAAAGGTTACCCATCTATTGTAGGTTAGCTAAGAAATATATCTCAACTCTCACGTGATAAAAGGCCTAGATGTATGTTTTGTTAACTTGTGTGGTTTTTACAAGAAAATCGTTCTATCAACTGATATTTAATTCTCTATGAAGCATTTACAAAATAAATTGACATGACATGTGTATTTACTTCTGTTTGAGTCAGTTATACTATCCTCATCCTTGCCACTTATCATTATCCCTCATCCATTTCCAAAACCAACCCCAACTGTCCAAAAATGCCTAGTTCCCACAAGAGTACTTAATTCACTATCTCCCAATGATAGAATTTCACAAATAACAATTTGAATGCTCCATACCGAGGTAGAGTTGCGATCACTAAGATTTCCTGCTAGCATCCTAAACACTTGTGCAAGTCTTTTGAGTAAAAAAAAATCCTGTTAGGTTGAAAACTCGCAAGGAGAACCTAAGCAAAAATTAGGGCATAAAAAGAAAAAAGAGCAAATATATTAAACATAAAGTTTTGTCCTATAATTAAATTTTTGAGTAAAAGAAGCAATCATAATTTGAAATGAAGTTTGGTCATCTTTCTACATCCTTAAAAAATGAATTAGCCTTTGTTGCCCACTTTGAGCTGAAATATATTTCCTTTCAATCACCATAGACAAGGATCAATTCCACATTTAGAGAAGGTGTTGTTGTCAGTCTACTCAGCTCCAAAGAAAGAGAAGGTGAAAATGAAAAGAAGAAGAAAAAAAAAAGAAGTGAAAAAGACAAAAAAAGAGGACTGAAAATCAACAATCTTGAAGACACAAAAAAACAGTAGAGATTGTGAGCTGATGCATCATACCATGAAGCGCATCAAAGATCATTGTCTCATCAAACCCTCAAACACCTCTTTGGGCCTAATTATCCTTTCTTCATAAACCCTTAACCATTGGCCACATTACAACCCCAAAAGTCCATTCTGATCAATGATTGATTACTTGTTTTTTCTTAAAGCTTTATTTCTAGGACAAAATAATTTGTTTGTTCACAAAAAATTTATAAAAAAAAAGAAAAAGTAAAAGAGAAAAGACTCAAAAAGGCTTGCACGCTCAAAATTCATACAAGAGATAATGATATTAGGCAGAAATTTAGTGATCATCAACAACGTGAAATCTTATCAAACCAAAGGCTCTTGACTGTCATAGCTTGTGGAATCTTTCCAAAAGAAAACCACAAATCCCTACTAAGGCAATTACTTGACTCACCATCTCAAAATGGGGCAGTACCCCCACCCTTCATTCCACTTAAACTCGGGGAAATTTTTCAGCATCCCCAAACTACCCTCACCTTTCATCCCGTTCATTTACTACACGCATATCTATATAGCCGTACTAGACAAGTTCCCAAACCATTATTCTAACTTTGCACCCTGTCACAACCTCACTCAAATTGGGGAAACTTTGTCTTTTTATAGATTGGGGCATCATATCCATTGTGCTAAAATAATTCTTTTGCCCCTATTCATCCTTAGCCACTAGTAATTACTCCAATACCAGCATATTTCCCAATTCTTCCATCAATTTATACCCTTAGTTGTCATTGTCCTCCCTAGACAAAGGCAAACTATTTCGCTCCCCTCCATTTGAAGTTAAAATTGGGGCAGTCAACCATTTCCTACTTTGGGGCGAGCTTATCTCTTGGGCTTGAGCAAATAACCCCATCATTCACTCCACTCACGTGTCACATTTGTCCATACCCTATATTTTCAAAACCATGAGCCAGCTGACACATTCATTTGTATTCACAATGTTTTATATGTTTATTAAACAATGCTTCAAAGAGAGAGAACACATGTTAATGACGTGATATTGATAATTCCTCCAAGTTAACATCTTAAGGTTGAAAGCTTCGCCATCATGGGTCATCATAGCCAAATGAAAACCCATGTGAACAAGTCTACAAATACACCTCACAATCTCAGAACATGACAAACCCGAACTTACCAGAGTTCGAGTTTAAGTCATCAAAAATTTCTTCCAAGGAATGATCAATTCAAAATATTCAGTTCTCTGTTTCTAGCATCAAAAATTTTGTTTCTCATCAAACATTATTGTATCCTTACATAAAAAAAATACTGCAACAACACATGTTGTCACCAACGAGTCATCCCATTAGTCATGCATTCCACATGCCCTCCTTATTCTAGCATCACACCATGCATTTCATTGTACTCCCACTTTCATATTCTACTAGCTTTAACATCCACAGTCCAACAAATTTCATATTTCATTAACTTTCGCATTGCACATTCATCACATGTCATACACCATATACTTAATATCAATCACATGCATTTAACATATTCTAAACGTTAAACACCTATCCTTTATTCTTACAAATCAACGCGCCAAGCATTGATTACACATCTCATCCAGATCACCTTGTTGATCCTTTAGACCTATTGGTCCATAAACCAGACCTATGTCGGCCCACAAGTCAGACCAATGTTTGTCCATAAATCTGATCACCCTGTTGATCCATCAGACCTATTGTTTGTCCCAAAATTTGATCACCCTGTTGATCCTTCAGACCTATTATTGGTCCATAAATCAGACCAAAGGCCATTGGTCCATAAACCAGACCAATTGTTGTCCATAAATCAGACCAAAGGCCATTGGTCCATAAACCAGACCAATTGTGGTCCATAATTCAGACCTATGTCGGTCCAGAAGTCAGGACGTCACTTGTCCATAAACCAGATCACAACATTGATCCTTCATACTCCTAGTAGTCCTTCAGAGCCTCAGTGCTCCTTCAGATCCCCAGTGATCCTTCAAAGCCCTAATGCTCCTTCAGACCCCCAGTGGTCCTTCCGATCTCCAGTGGTCCTTCAGAGCCCCAATGCTCCTTCAGATCCCCAGTGTTCCCTCAGAGCCCATCGCTCCTTCAGATCCCAAGTGGTCCTTTAGAGCCCCAGTGCTCCTTCAGATCCCCAGTGCTCCTTCAGATCCCCAGTGCTCCTTCAGAGCCCCAGTGCTCCTTCAGATCCCTAGTGATCCTTTAGAACCACAGTGCTCCTTCAGACCCCCAGTGGTCCTTCAGATCCCCAGTGCTCCTTCAGACCCCCAGTGGTCCTTCAGATCCCCGGTGGTCCTTTCCGACCCCTAGTGGTCCTTTAGAGCCCCAGTGCTCCTTCAAACCCCTAGTGCTCCTTCAGACCCCAATGCTCCTTTAGATCCCCAGTGATCCCTCAGAGCCCCATCGCTCCTTCAGATCCCAAGTGGTACTTTAGAGCCCCAGTGCTCCTTCAGACCCCCAGTGGTCCTTCAGATCCCCAGTGCTCCTTCAGACCCCCAGTGGTCCTTCAGATCCCAAGTGGTCCTTTCCGACCCCTAGTGGTCCTTCAGAGCCCCACTGCTCCTTCAAACCCCTAATGCTCCTTCAGATCCCCAGTGATCCCTCAGAGCCCCATCGCTCATTCAGATCCCAAGTGGTCCTTTAGAGCCCCAGTGCTCCTTCAAACCCCTAGTGCTCCTTCAGACCCCAATGCTCCTTCAGATCCCCAGTGATCCCTCAGAGCCTCATCGCTCCTTCAGATCCCAAGTGGTCCTTTAGAGCCACATTCCTCCTTCAGACCCCGAGTGGTCCTTCAGATCCCCAGTGGTCCTTCAGACCCCTAGTGGTCCTTCAGATCCCCAGTGGTCCTTTCCGACCCCTAGTGGTCCTTCAGAGCCCCAGTGCTCGTTCAAACCCCTAGTGCTCCTTCAGACCCCAATGCTCCTTCAGATCCCCAGTGATCCCTCAGAGCCCCATCGCTCCTTCAGACCCCTAGTGGTCCTTCAGAGCCCCGACACTCCTTCAGATTCCCAGTGATCCCTCAGAGCCCCAGTGCTCCTTCAGACCCCTAGTGGTCCTTATTTATTGCTTTCTTGCCAAGTGTTAACCACTACCTGTAACTCCTCAAAACTCCCAACTTTCTAACTTACCGGACAAAATTAGCGTATTTTTTATCTTTATTTCTATTCCTACTATGAAATTTTGAAAATCATTCATTTTTTTCTACGGAATATAAATAAAGAGGGGCAACTGTTATACCCCAATTTTGTCTGCCCTCTTTTTACTACAGCCGTTTTTATTATTTAGTTCGCGTGTCGTAAATCCGAGGTCCTATTACTACGAGATCAATTTTTCCGGCTCATTCGATGTTGTCTCATTTCAATTGGGCCGAGATGCCTTTTTGTCTAATTAAGCATATCTTAGCGTTTGGACCTAATTTTAACGTTTGTTGATTATTGGGCGTGTTTAGTCTTTTTGGGCCCAATTCTGTCGTTTTACTTTTTGGTCCTGACTGCTTAGAATTGAGCTTTCTAGGGAGTACTTTAAGCTTTGAGTTGAGCAAAAGAATTTGTCTCCCTTTATTTAGCTCTTGTCTTTGAATTTTCTTGGTTAATACAATAGTTGCTGCAGCATTCACTTATTTAGCATATGTTGTAACAACAGATGCTACAACAATGTTGTCTTCAGCTTGTGGTTCTGGATAGGGTTGTGATTGTTTGAGTTCTGGTTGTGGTATGGACTGTTTGGGTGGTGATTGTGGAGATGGGTTTTTGTGAGGTGGGGATTGAGGTGATGGGATTTGTTGTTGGTTGAGGGCTGTAACACCCCTTTTTCTACCCGGTAATTATTTATCAAAATCAGAGTTTACAAAAATTTATTTCATACATCGAAAGGGATGTCACACATATTCATCATTAAACACAATGTCTCATGCGATACAATTAACTTGTCAAAAGGGACTATGCCCACAACACCTGTTTAATTAATCACATCACCAAAAATTACATCACCCGCAGCGGAAATAAAAATAAGTTTAAGACAATCCAATCATGACGTCCTGAATGGACTTCAACAATAAAATATAACAACTAAGTTCGGCGTTTATTCCCACCTGAGTGTTACATATCAGAAGCAGACACCGACTCAAGACTAGTGAAGGTACCTAAGCCTTCACTCGTGATCACCTGCACGTTACCGCAAAGGGGTAACATTCAAACAGAAGGGGTGAGTTCATCTAACAATATACTAGTGCATATGATAAGTATTATGCTAGAGCTACAACGCTATATAAACCACATCGCACATCAAGTCAGTCATCACAGCAAGTCATCACAATGTCATGAACATGTATGAAATGCCACCCATCGCAACAGGTGTATGCATGAGGTACCTGTCATCATCGTCAATAAATAGCCTTTATGGCATCATCGTCGCTAAATAGCCTTTATGGCATCATCGTCACTTGTTTATGCACATGAGATGTATGAGACACCATGACATGCACCAGAGACAGTCTCATACAAACACAGTTAACTTAACAACCCATCACTTACCAATTTTCCAATGAAAGGCACATCACCTGTCAAGTTATTGTCACACATATATTTGCCACTAACATTCATCGTCATTAACTTCATCGTCGCTAATAGCCTTTATGGCATCATCGTCACTTATGAAAACACAGCTTCTATTCATCATCAATACCATCGTCAATCAAAGCAATAGCCACTAGGGGCATTATCGTCAAAAACATCTACACATCATTATTGACACCGGGACACTAATATTACCGATTACATCAAAAGGTTTCACTTCAGCTCACGACACCAAATAGGACACAAAAAGGGGTTTTAAACACCGAAATAGTTTTACAACGCCAACAACAACGACCAACGGGGACAGCCACTTGAGGCGCCCAGAAACCATCAGAAAAATAATAATTTTTATCTTAAAACAGAATGTAACTGTAGACAACTGAATAAGCTTCACAACGCACTTTGAAACACTTAAAACGGACGCCCGAGTCAAAAGATATGTCAAAAACAAAACCGGGGAACATTTGGGCAACATCCTGAAAAACTGGCGCAGCCACGGAAAACTGGCGCAGCAACACAAACTGGCGCTCTGAGGCAACCTGCGCCACTCTGGGCGCAACACAGGCAGCAACACAGACAGCAAAAACTGGCGCAGAGGCAACCTGCGCCACTCTGGGCGCAACACAGACAACAACACAGACAGCAAAAACTGGCGCAGAGGCAACCTGCGCCACTCTGGGCCCAACACAGACAGCAAAAACTGGCGCAGAGGCAACCTGCGCCACTCTGGGCGCAACACTGACAGCAAAAACTGGCGCTGGGCAGCAACACTGGCGCCCCCCCTGCGCCAACAACCAGCGCAACACAGCAGGCAACAGGCGCCCATGGCGCCCAGACAGCAACAACACGCGTGACAAGGGCAACAACAATGGCGCCTAGGGCGCCTAGGACTTGAACATCAACACAACCAAATTTGTCAAGCACCTCATGTACGACCATGACAACATCAAAAACACCAATTTCACAACAACCATCATCAAAACACCAATTTCATAATATTCATCATCAAAACATCAATTTCGTAGTAACCATCATCAAAACATCAATTTCGTAAGGACCAACAATTAAGGATTTCAATCGACTACAAATCAAACAATCACACAAGATCATGGCAACATAGGTCTAAGCCCCTAACCCAATACCCATCATAAGACCCAATTATAGAGGAAGATGAGACCCACCCTTACCTTAATTCGTAGGAATAGAAGACCCTGGAGAGGAATCACCAACAGAACCACAGCAACACGGCTTCCCTTCTCTCCTTGGGATTCGCGAACTCTTCTTCTCCCCCTTGGGATTTGCGCCGCCCTCCTTCTCTCTTTCTCTCCTCTTCGCAATTCCTTTCTTTTCTTTTGCACAAAATGAGCCAAACCCTAACTTTTCAGCTTAAATATGCGCCTGTCATACCCCAATTTTGTCCGGCTTAGGTCCAAACCCTAATTTTCCACACAAAAATAAATTATGCATTGCATTTTGGGTCATAGAAACCGCTCCAAAGTTTTTGAAATCATTTTTAGGTTTAGAATGCACTTTTTAGGGAAATTAGGGTTTTTAGGGTCAAAAAGGGCATTTTGGTCATCACTCACAAAGATTTCATAAAAATGATTTTTGCATAGGACATGATATGAAAATAATTTTTGGAAAGGCATATAATCGATTTCTATTATGCACCAAAGGGCAAGAGTCGATTTATTGTATTTTCTAGGCAGAATAGCACTTTTGGTCCTTTATGTTTGCTCCAGATTTCACTTTGGTCCTTTATCTTTTTTTTGGTCCGTTTTGGTCCCTCATGTTTCATTTTCGTTTCATTTTGGTCCCTCACGTATTATTATATTCAATTAAAACATTAAAAACATTAAAACAATTAAAATAATTAAAACAATTACAAAAATAAAACATTAAACCCTCCCCCCACCGTCCACCACCACCCACCACCACCCCCCACCGTCCACCACCACCCACCACCACCCCCCACCGTCAACCACCACCCACCACCAGATCTGTCTCTCTCTCTCACCGTGAACCCCTCCCCCCTCCCCCACCGTGAACCCCTCCCCCTCCCCCCACCGCTGCGCACCCCCTCTCTCCCCTTTCTCACGGTTATGGAGTTCTCCCACGAGGTACGGTGGGGGAGGGGGTGCGCAGCGCTGGGGGTGGGGAGAGGGGGAACGGTGGGGGAGGGGGTGCGCAGCGCAGCGGTGGTGGGAGGGGGGACAGTGGGGGGAGGCGTGGACGGTGGGGGGAGGTGGTGGGTGGTGGTTGACGGTGGTGGGTGGTGGTGGGTGGTGGTGGACGGTGGGGGGATGGGTTTATGTTTTATTTTTGTAATTGTTTTAATTATTTTAATTGTTTTAATGTTTTTAATGTTTTAATTGAATATAATAATACGTGAGGGACCAAAATGAAACGAAAATGAAACATAAAGGACCAAAACGGACCAAAAAAAAGATAAAGGACCAAAGTGAAATCTGGAGCAAGCATAAAGGACCAAAAGTGCTATTCTGCCTATTTTCTAAAGGCCAAGAATCGATTTCTTAATCATATGTTTAAAGCATGAAATCGATTTCTACATGTTCTCAAGACAAAGTTAAAATCGATTTCCTTCTATTTCAAGAGACTATGAAATCGATTTCAAAGCAATCCTATAGGCCATGAATCGATTCCTCATTGTTTTGACTAAGGGAAGAATCGATTTTCACCTATAAAGGAGGTCCTGAAAATCGATTCCTCATTGTTTTAACTAAGGGAAGAATCGATTTTCACCTATTAAGGAGGTCCTGAAAATTGATTCCTACTTGTTTTCAAAGAACAAAGAATCGACTCCCATGTTTTCCAAAATGTAAAGAATCGATTCCTCACTATTTCAACTATCCAAAGAATCGATTCTTGAGGCTTCTAAAATGATGAGAATCGATTCCTCACCTTTTTAACTTCATGTCCCAATCGATTCTTCACTTTCATTAAATATTTTTTTAGATCTACGTTTTCCTAAGCCTATAAATAGGAGTCTCATTCTCCACTCTTAAAAAAAGCGGACAGATTTCACAAGATCACAGACGGACACAGACACATTTTCACGAGATTAGAGAAAGAACCCATTTTTCGAGATCTCTCACATTTTAGAAAAAAAACTCTTCTACGCTTTATTTTCTTGCTCTATTCGTTCCGTTGGTCCGTCAGAGCTGATCTTCTGCAAGAGTTAGTTGGAGTTGCGTTCTTCAAGTTGTAGTATCTGCCTTCATCAGAGGTATTTCTGTCTTTACATTTGTCATTTTTTAAATATTGTGATCCGTGCCAAAACTGCCCTATGTGATTCTATTTAGCTTTAGTTGTTTAAGTTGATGATTGGCAATGTGATTCACACTTGTGCACTTGTGCACTTAATCTTAAGTGTGAGGATTGACCAAAGTGATTCAACGTTCTTTGATACTTTGGTCGCTAAATAATTTGCTTGCTTATGCTGGCCAACGATCATGATTGAGGCAACTCTTTTGCTTGAGCGTACAGTGTCATCGTCTACTCTCATATAGAATATCATCAATACTTAGATAGGTCCATTCCTTACATTGCATCTTCCACTAGATGTGCATTTAGATTCCCTTGCGTTTTGTAGAAATATTTGAGTTTGGTTCTCGCCTAGCATCTTCCACTAGATGTGCATTTAGGTTCAAACTTGCCTACTCTTGTATTTTTGCTTGATGCCCAATTCAAGTTCCCTCCTTGCCTATCTATGCGTTGTGATCTACTATGTGTAGTTTAGACTTGATTTCTGTTTGCGAATTCAAATATTGTTGCTTAATGATTTGATTCCACTGATTGTGTTATGCTTGAATCCACCAATTCTTTCTCGCATTCATTGTTTTCATTTCTAAAACGACCTGGCACAAAAACGGTTACTAGTGGCAATCCATCACAACCTTTGTTGGTTTGATTGTCATGAAAGCCTCAATTTCAAAAGAACTTCCGTAAGCATAAAGCAAGCTACTAGTGATAATCCATCACAACCTTTGTTGGTTTGATTATCATGAACGCGTCCAATTTCAAAAAGCATTTTTCTAAGTATCAAAGAATCAAAAACAAGTTATTAGCAGTGGTCCATCATAACCTTTGTTAGTTTGATCATCATGAAAGATTTTCATTCTTAAGGCTCGTTAGAACTACGTCGCTTTGATTCCCATTTGGGATACGTAGGAGCGAGTCACATTCTCGTCAAGCGCAACCATAAAAAGTTTAGCATTTGCACAACAAAAAGAAAAGAGTTATTTTCGTAACAAAAAAGAATCACTTTTGAAAACCAAGATCATTTTCCGAATGAAAACCTTTTCCTTTCTAAAAACATTTCCAACCCATTGTCGCTAGTGGCTAATCAGAACCTTTGTTCGTCTAGCCATTGGTAGCAATGGCTTTTTCCCAAAAGAACAACAAGCGATGATCACTCATAACCTTTGTTAGCTTGATCATTCGTGCCAATCAATCCCTTTCGAAGACCACTTTCAAAAGAGCAAATAAAAACGGGTTGCTACTAATAGTCAATCAGAACCTGTGTTCGTCTGACTAGTGGTATTGACTCTCATTTTCTAGAGTACTTAGCGATGATTACCCATAACCTTGGTTAGTTTAATCATTCACTAAATGCCCGTCCTATTTCGAAAACTCACTAAAAAGATAAAAAACAAAAACTTTTCAAAAAGACAAAGAAGAACTACGTAGCTTTGAATTCTCCAACGCACCGGGAGATACGTAGGAGCGGGCCATGTCCCGTCAAGCATTTTTTCTAAAAAACCATATTCCCCCCTTTTTTTTTCATAATAAATAAATATTTTCATTAAGAATTTTTCAATAAGAAGTAGAGAGGCAAAATTAAGTATTTTCAAGTCAACACACTAAAACCACACATTTAATTAAAGGTTCCCTCTCAGTAGAGAGGACGTGTGGGGTGATAACACCTTCCCTGCGCGTAACCGACCCCCGAACCCTATTCTCTAGTTTCGCAAGACCAATCGCTTTCCAAAAAAAGGTTTTCCTAATATTTTCCTTAATAAATATTGGTGGCGGCTTCATTGTCTTAGGAAAAGTTGTGAACGAGGAAGGTTCTCCCTCGGGGACTTTTTCGGGCGCAACAGCTGGCGACTCCACTGGGGACTAAAAAACATTTTTTTTCAAAAAGTGGGTCGAGCCTAATTAATTAAGTGTGTGGTTTGTGTGATTGAGTTGAACATCTTGCTTTGCCTCTATTCTTCTTCTTTTTCATAAGCATGTTGCATCCATATGCATTCTTCTTCTATGCTTGCTTTTGTTTAAAATAATAGATAGTTACTTCTTTTCTTATATGCCTAGTTCCCTCATGAATTTCCCCAATCATATCATGTCCCCTTTTTCTTTGCTCCCTTTCTTAAGGTAAATTCATGCATATTTCCCCTCTCTTGTCATGTCCCCTCTTCTCAGCTCCCTTTCTTGAGGTAAGTAGTGCATTGTTGTCGGCACCCTAGATTAGTTGTATTTGATTGGTATTGAACCCTAGGGTAGACGACATGTTATTGCTTTCTATTGTCTGGACTGTTCTGGATTTTCATTTGCAGGTGGGGTAGTTTTTTAAGGAAATACCCTTCGCACACATGCACTTGTACCTTGAGATTATATGATTAGAGAAATAGACCATAACCCAGGTCTGTTAGGATACCTTAGGAGGAGCGGATTCGAGTAGTGGGAGCCCATCTGGACCTTTGTCCGTTTGGCTACTCGCGAAATTTTCAGTCAGAGTTGTGCTCTTTCATGATGCTTCGTATCTAGCAGTTTGCTGCATTTACGGGGATTTTCAGGAGAGGGAATGTGGCTCTGATGACCTTTGTGAGGGTGTGAATAGAGCTACATGAGAAGATTATCCCTAAAATACCTTAGATCATAGCATTCA
Source organism: Astragalus membranaceus (assembly GCA_039519185.1). Lineage (NCBI taxonomy): Eukaryota > Viridiplantae > Streptophyta > Magnoliopsida > Fabales > Fabaceae > Astragalus > Astragalus membranaceus. The sequence goes on along the minus strand of CM076850.1, from coordinate 56,798,473 downwards.
GTTCAATCAATTTTTTCTTCAAAATTTTTGAAAATAAAAAAAAAAGATATGCTTTCCCTTTTCAATAAACGCCTATATGAGGTGGCATATAGTGTGAAAATTTTCAAATCACCACCTGTAAATATCCTCTTTCTGCAAAAACACAAAAAAGAAGCATCTTTGCATCATCGCATCATTGCATCACTGCATCATTGCATCATTTGCATTGCATAAAATTCCGATTTTGAAAGAAAAAAAAAAACCATTCATCTTGCATTCCCCTTCATTACATAAAGATAAAACAAAAAACAATTATCATCTACATAGCATAAGCATTTCATTTATAATCATGCAAAAAAAATCCTCGTCAAGTTCATCCAAGATGAGACATTCATGCATAAGCATTATTTCAAAAAAAGACATAGTAGAACTACGTAAGCTTTGATTCCTCATTACAATGGGGATACGTAGGAGCGGGTCATACCCCGTCAAGCACATTTTTCTAAAACATTTTTTCCAATAAATCATTTTCATCTCCAAATAATTTTCAAAATCATGTTCCAAAACTAAAAAACAAAAAAAGAAAATCATTGTGAGTATCATGCATTTCATTGCACAAAAAAAAAATCATCATCAAATTTATTCAAAATATAGCATTCATGCACCATTTCATTAACCTCATCACTTTGGTTCAAATACATCATTCCTCCATACATGCATCTTTCAAAAAAGGAAGGGGCATTGGCATTTCATACTTTGCCTTGCCTCTAAAAAAAAATCATCATTTAGAAAAAAGCATCATTCCTGCATCTTTCATCATTCAAAAGAAAAAGGGGGCATCAGCATTTCATATCTTGTATTGCCTCTATAAAAATCATTTTGAGAAGAAGCATCATTCTTGCATCATTCGCATTGGCATTCCATATTTTGTCTTGCATTAAAAATAACAAAATTATTTAGAATAAGCCACACTCTTCGAGAGGTCATTCTCCACGCATTTGCATCATACTTGCATATCATAATTTGTTCATTCATTCATTGCATAAAATAAGAGTTGTGATGAGAAGCGAGACGTTCTTGCGAAACAATCATCCTTTTTGAAAAAGTTTATCCTTACTTGGTTGCAAACTCAAGATGTTCCAAGGCACCTCAGAAGGGCGCTACATTTGCAAACAATCAATAGCTCATTTGCATTTCTTTCAAAAGTGTAACACCCCCTTTCTAATTTATAATTAAATGAACAAATATCAGAGTCACCTCAGAAGGGCGCTACATTTTTCTCACCAAAAACAAATAACAAATGATTTAAAATCCTCAAAAACACGTAATCTTAGAATAACATTAAACAGCGGAATCTCAAACTCGTGCAAACATCACCATGAATAATTAAGACATCAGTCTCCAGCAGTAAACAACATAATAAAACATAAACGACCCCTAAAACCCCTTCCCGGTGCTACGCATCAGAGCTGACACAGACCCAACACGAAGGAGACTACACCTAGCAATCCTCCACGAGTGCTACCAATCACCTGCAGCGTTGCCACACAAGAGCAACATTCCAAGCAGAAGGGGTGAGTTTAACAGAAATAATAAGCACACGATAGCAGTACATAAGCAGCAGGCACAACACGACAAACACGTATATACCTTATCACACAACAGCACAAGATTCATATCTCTATCAGACATAAAACGCCAACCACAATAGTTATGTACACATGGACCATGAAGGAATGTATGAAATGCAACCCCTCCGGGCATATGCATGCGGTACCGATTTCGTAAAGGCCACGACAGGCGCAACTCGTAATAAACCTCGTGTTGTAGCATCACAACTACCTCGTAAGAATGCATATGACAATGCGACTCATGACTCATGCACCAATTACACCAACTCAAAGCATTCAATTAATAAATACTATATCACCATATCTCGTTATAAATCATTTCATAAAAATACCACGTGTTGTAGCATCACATCTACCTCGTCACATAACCACAACAAAGCACGTAACAAATACTATACCACATTAACAACTATCTCGTGTTGTAGCATCACAGCTACCTCGTAACATAACCACAACAAAGCACGTACAAATACTATACCACATTAACAACTATCTCGTGTTGTAGCATCACAACTACCTCGTAACATAACCACAACAAAACACGTACAAATACTATACCACATTAACCATCACCAATAAATATTTCAGCTCATCAATAAATATTCAGCTCATCAAAAAATTATTCAGCTCATCAAATAATTATTTTTCACATTACAGTAGCATACACATATAGAGGACTGAACGAGCTTCGAAACGCATTTTGAAGCACTTAAAACGGACACCCGAGTCAAAAGATATGTCAAAAACAAATTTGGGACAAAACTTCGCGCGTGGGGCGCGACTTAGGCGCAACTGGAGCGCAAAACGGCAGAAAATGCCCAGTAACTTGCGCTTGAAGCGCGACTGGAGCGCAAGTGAGGCGCAAGTTTGGCAGAATTGGCAACAGGCGCCATGACAGCAGCAACAAAGCACAGATTGACAACAACAATGGCGCCTAAGGCGCCTAGGGTCCTTCAAATTCAATTTTCTTCCAAATTCGTATGTTCAATCATTCAATAATTATTTCAAACATGATAAGTCTATTTTTAGAGTCTTTTTAATAGTTATTTTATTAAGTCTTTTTAGTATTTTAATTATATTTTTGTTCTATTTTACTGCAAATATTTACTTTTTATCTTCAGGTCTTATTTTGAAGCAATTTGGGCTGCTTAAAGTCTCAGCAGGTCAGAATTCGACTGGATCTCTCAGAATTCGACCAAGATCTCTCAGAATTCGACAGCATCTGTCTCAGCAGGCCAGATTTCGACTGGATCTCCCAGAATTCGACTGCATCTTCCAGATTTCGACTGTACCTGCTTCTGCCACCAGATTTCGACTGTGCCTCAACTCTGCTATCCAGAATTCGACTGAACAGTCAGAATTCGAATTGCCCACTTGCTGATGGATATTTTGCCCACTTGTTGCCCACTTGTTGCCCACTTGTTGATGGATATTTTTGATGGCTACCTTGGCCAACTTGATTTGCCACTTTTTCCTCTTTAGGACCATTTTGCCCCTCATATTTTCCTATAAATAGAGGCTTGATCCTCACTTGTACCTAAGCTTGAATTTTGTTAGAAAATCAATGACAAAGGCTCTCTAATTATTCATGACTTCAATTTACTCTTCATGCTTTTTAAGATTCTTGTTTATTTACTTTCTTGCCCTTTAAATTCTTGCTATTTATTTTCCAAGTCATTTACTTTCCTTGCTATTTAAATTCTCGCTCTTTACTTTCTCGCTCTTTACTTTTCGCTCTTTACTTTTTCGCTCTTTTATTTTCCTTGCTATTTACTTTCTTGCCCTTTTATTTTCCAAGTCATTTACTTTCATTGCTATTTAATTTCTCGCTCTTTACTTTTCGCCCTTTACTTTTTCGCTCTTTTATTTTCCTTGTTATTTACTTTTTTGCCCTTTTAATTTCCGAGTCAAGTAAACTACTGGCAAGTCAAGTAAATTACTGGCAAGTCAAGTAAATTACTGGCAATTTACTTTTCAAGCAATTTACTTTCTTGTCATTTACAATTCCGCTATTTATGATTTTTGCACTATACCGCTTTCTTTTATTTCTCGCTATTTAACTTTATGTTTTCTTCTTTTATTTCCTTTTCTCCTCTTTTGTCTACAATGATCATGAGTGAGTAGACTTTGCTAAAATATTCCTTCTTTCCAAAAACACTTTCTTTTCAGTTAACCAAACTTTGAAAAATTAAATTGGTATTCACTTAGGCTCTCCCTGTGGACCGATACTCTTTTATTACGCGATACGACCCGTGCACTTGCGGGGCTATCAAAACACCTCAAATCCACTCTCATATCTTCAATTACACATTTTATCAATTATTTGGCATACAATACAAATCTTACACACATCTCATAACTCTTGCACATTTCAACAAACACATATATGGCATCAACTCAACATACATTTCAATCACACAATAATCCACATCTCAATCACTCAATTTCACATCCACTTTAATCATGCAAATACACAACACCTAACTACCCATAAACCACCATCATAACCCATTATAACCGTTAAACCCACCCTTACCTTGATTACACCGAAGACGAGGTCCTTCCTACGGAGTCACCAACAAAACCACAGCAACAGCTCTTCTTTTCCTCTTGATTCGCGAATCCCCTTCTCCTTCTCCTCTCCCTTGTGCGCAAGTTTCTCTTTCTCTCTTCTCTCTTCTCACTTTTGCGATTCTCTTCTTCTTTCTTTTCTTTCTTTTACGTTTTTCTTTCTTTCTCACAAGCTGGAGGCGCAAAACCCCTAACCCCAGCACCTAATGTCTCAGCTAACGGGCTTAGGCTTCTTCTTGGGCTAATTCGAATTAATCAAGGGCTTAACACTAACACCTCTAATTTTATTATTTTTAACCCACACAAGGCCCTCTCCTCTAATCCTCTCATTTGTATTCGTTCCAATTCCTAATAAAGCTCACATACACAAGCATACATATATTTTATTATTTAACTTATTTTTTCTCAAAACACAAATCCTAGATATTTAACTACATAAATTAATTACTGACACAGTTAAATCAATTAAATAATTAAATCACTTAACAAAATAATTAACTCAATTAATTGGGCTGTTACAAAAAGCACTGCATCCCATCTATTCTATCACAAAAGACTGAAATAGTGTATCAAAGAAAAAACAAATTTTTAACTGATGTTAACTCTCTGTGAAGCATTCTTCTAATGAGCATGCATGCTATGAGTACATTCTCTTGTTTGAGTCCTTTGGTTTTCCTCCCTTACCACAGTTTCCCGTCCAAGTCTAGTCCCGCCCCGTCCACCCATAAAGTGCATATTCTCCCCATCAGTGCGTATTTGACTTTTGGTTCAAGTCCTCCATGCTGGGGCAAGTCTGTGATCATATTCCTTCAGTGCAAGTCTCTCAAAAAAAAAAATAATATAATAAAACAAGCTCGCTAGGTTGAAAACCCGCAAAGGGCGGCCTAGGCAAAAAGGAGCGCCCGGTGGACTGAAAACTCGCAAAGAGCGGTCCAGGAAAAAATTAGGGCACAAAAAAGGAAACAAGAGCAAACACATGAAGATAGATAAATTATTGTTCTAAAGTTAAGTCTTATAGAAATAAGCAATCGGGATTTGAAATGAAGTTTGGCCATCTCCTCAAAAACCCCAGAAAGTCCCTTTCCTACCCACCTTGAGCCAAGAAAAACCAAAATCCATAAATCACCCTAGACAAGGATCACCCCAAATAAAAAAAAACAGTGCATCACTTTTTATCAGCTCACCCGAGTCGAAAAAAAAAAGGAAAAGAGAAAATCAAAAAAAGGGGATTCAAAAATGAAAAGAAATGTAAGTGGTGAGCTGGTACATGTTACCACAAAACACAAGAGATCCTTGTCTAAATAAACCTTCAAACACTTCATCATTCCAACACCTAATTCCATAAACCTTCAAACACTTCCTTTGGCCTCAACATCAAACCCCTTAGTCATTCTACCATGAGACACGAATTTGCTTTAACAGAGCCCAAACAAGCCCAATAACCATCTTCCTCATAGACCATTAACCGTCAATCAACGCCAAACAAAACTCATCCTCCCATTAGCCTCAAACACTTCATTAAGCCTAACCCTCCTTCCTCCACAAAACACCACAATCCCGAAAAGTCCATTCCGATCAAAGACCGGTTGCTTTTGTTCACTCAAATTCTAATCTTAGGACGAACAAGCTTATCTATGTACAATGTGTTTGCTCAAAAGAAAAACAAACGATCAGAAAAAAGAAAGCTGATCAAGAAAGAATAAACCCTCAGAAAAAAAGAGAACTGAGGAAACAAAAATGAACAGTCAGAAAAAAGAAAGCTGACAAAATAAAAAAAGAGGGACTTGCACTCCAAAGCACATTCAAGATGCATTAAAACAAGGTTTAGTGGTCACCAGGTAAGGATTCTTTTGCACCAAAAAGTCAAGACATCAGTAGAGAACCAAAGCTTTGCACTGAGAATACCACTCAGACCCAAAAGTTGGGGCATTCTCTTCACCACCCACACACCCTAGTCTTGGGAAAGTCTGTTCAATGCCCAGTTGTCAATGTCATTCCAAAGTGGGGCAAGTGCATTCCCATTCCTTCACCTCATTCATTCCCATAAAAACCTCACCGGGACAATCTCTCAACTCACTATCCTAAACAAGGCCTTGTCATTCTAATTGGGGCAGCTTTGTCCTTGTTATGACTGGGGCAACATCAAACTTTATGGGTTGAGACAAAATCTCTTTTGATCCACCTTCCCTTTCAAAAGCCGAAGCATTCCCAATTCATCACCTTCTACGCCCCTAGTTGTTGTCAGCACTAGACAGGGGCAAACTATTCAAAGACCTGAATTGGGGCAATCTTGTATCTCTTGAGCCCTCATGAGCTTCGACAACAACCATGTCTGTCATTCCTTCACTTGCCATAAAAGTCCATGCCCTAAACCAATTCCAAGTTAACTGACTCATTCATTCACATTTGCACTCCTAGGCATGCTTACTAGACAATGCTTCAAAAGAGAGAGCACATGTTGTTTACGTGATATCTAAAATTCAGTCATCATGGAAAGAAAGAGAAAACAAGTGAGGTTGTTTGTAAATAAAAACCTTGAGAACACCGGAGTTTGAATCAAATTCAATTTTTCAAACAGAATGGTCAATAATCATCTCAATTCCTTGCATTCAAAGTCTCGCATCTCATCATCACAAAAAGGTTTACCTCATGCATCTAGGCATTATAGCATATGCATCAAAGCATTACATTTGCATCTTCACATTTTGTGCATTCATCACATAGCAAAAAGAAAAAAAAACGTTCCACGTCAGTTGCACAGAAAAAGCAGAAATCTTTTCATTGCATTGGCATCATATTAATGTTCGCACTTCATAAAAAGAAAAGAACAAAATCATTGCATGTCATTCATCACTAGAGCATTACATTTTGCATCAGATATTTCACAGAAAAAGCAAAGAAAGCAAAAAGAAAACAAAGAAAAGAAACCACAAAAGCAACACAAAAGCATTCCATGTCATTCATCATTTCACAAAGCATTCCTATGTCATTCAATCATCAAACATTAAAGCAGCGCATATGCATCATATTAACGTTAGCATTTCCATAAAAGAAAAAGAACAAGAATCATTGCATCAAACATCAGAGCATTGCATCATATTAATGTTTGCATTTCATAGAAGAAGCAAAAAGAAACAAACAGGAGCATTTCATTCATCAAAGCATCAATCACCGCATACATTTGCATTCAAACATCAAAGAAATACAGTTGCATCACATCAATACTGGCATCTCATAGAAGAAAAGAAAGCTAGAACATCCCATGTCATTCATCATTTCATGTCATTCATCATTTTACAGCAATATCCCCATTTCATAAAAAAAAAAAAAGAGTTTTCCTTTGCATGTCATTGCATTCGCATACCCATGATTCTTAAAAGAGCAAAAAGAGAAGCCAAAAGAGAGAAAAGAGAAGAGCCAAGAGAGCAACAAAAAAGAAAAGAAAGAAAAAGAAAGAATAGAAGCTAGAGAAAGAGAAAAAGACATATAAGAACAGGAGAAAATCATGCATTCATCAGACATAAGCAAAAGAAAAAGAAAAATCATGCATTGCGTACAGACAAGGGAAGAAAAGGAAAATTATTGCATTCATCAAGCATATAGGAACAATAGAAGATCATGCATTCATCCGACATAGACAAAGCAAATAAGAAACTCATCATTCATCATAAGAAAAAAGAAAACAGCAATCATGGCATTTGCATTGCATGCATTTGTTCATTTTCAGCTACAAGTACAAAGAGAGGATGAGCACTTCGGTGTTAGCCCTCGCCCCCAGATTCCAGAAAATGTTCCCCCAAGTTGGGAGTTCAGAAAGAAAAAAGAAAAGAGAGAAATAGAAAAGAAGGAGAGAAAAGAAAAGAGAGCGCTCAAGCGCGCATTGCGGATTGGAGCACAGAGATCATCGCTCCCTTCTGCCCAGGTCTCACATCGTGTACGAGCAACGCGATGGACCGCAGCCCCATGTGAGGTTCAACGGAATAGTTGTATCAGCCTAAGATACAGTGGACGCCGTGCATTGATCAGTATATCAGTTCCGGAGCTGATAACGATCCCCCCGGTCGCTCGAAAAGGCCAACAGGAAGCGTGCTCCTCAAAGCCACGTGCAAACTCGGATTCATCAAAGAGTTCGTTTAAGGATTACAGGTTTTAGGCAGCCTGGGTAATTTACCGCTTTCTGCACGCCAAGTGCCCATTTTACTTTTCTGTTTGCACGCCAAGTGCCCATTTACTTTTCGGTTTGCGCGCCAAGTGCCCATTTACTTTTCTGTCTGCACTCCAAGTGCCCATTTTACCGTTTCTGTTTGCACGCCAAGTGCCCATTTTACCTTTCAGTCTGCACGTCAGTGTTCATTTACTGTTTTCGCATCAACACGAAAGTGTCTATCTTTCCAAAAAAAAAAAAAAAGAAAATTCGGGTTTCTCCAAATAGACAAAATTGGTATAATTTCTGAATTCTTTATTTCGATTTTGCCTCGAAATATGTCTCGCGCAATTCATATTTCTGGGTAAAATCCAAATAAAGAGGGGCAGCTGTCATACCCCAATTTTGTCCGGCTTAGGTCCAAACCCTAATTTTCCACACAAAAATAAATTATGCATTGCATTTTGGGTCCTAGAAACCGCTCCAAAGTTTTTGAAATCATTTTTAGGTTTAGAATGCACTTTTTAGGGAAATTAGGGTTTTTAGGGTCAAAAAGGGCATTTTGGTCATCACTCACAAAAGATTTCATAAAAATGATTTTTGCATAGGACATGATATGAAAATAATTTTTGGAAAGGCATATAATCGATTTCTATTATGCACCAAAGGGCAAGAGTCGATTTATAGTATTTTCTAAAGGCCAAGAATCGATTTCTTAATCATATGTTTAAAGCATGAAATCGATTTCTACATGTTCTCAAGACAAAGTTAAAATCGATTTCCTTCTATTTCAAGAGACTATGAAATTGATTTCAAAGCAATCCTATAGGCCATGAATCGATTCCTCATTGTTTTGACTAAGGGAAGAATCGATTTTCACCTATAAAGGAGGTCCTGAAAATCGATTCCTCATTGTTTTAACTAAGGGAAGAATCGATTTTCACCTATAAAGGAGGTCCTGAAAATTGATTCCTACTTGTTTTCAAAGAACAAAGAATCGACTCCCATGTTTTCCAAAATGTAAAGAATCGATTCCTCACTATTTCAACTATCCAAAGAATCGATTCTTGAGGCTTCTAAAATGATGAGAATCGATTCCTCACCTTTTTAACTTCATGTCACAATCGATTCTTCACTTTCATTAAATATTTTTTCAGATCTACATTTTCCTAAGCCTATAAATAGGAGTCTCATTCTCCACTCTTAAAAAAAGGCGGACAGATTTCACAAGATCACAGACGGACACAGACACATTTTCACGAGATTAGAGAAAGAACCCATTTTTCGAGATCTCTCACATTTTAGAAAAAAAACTCTTCTACGCTTTATTTTCTTGCTCTATTCGTTCCGTTGGTCAGTCAGAGCTGGTCTTCTGCAAGAGTTAGTTGGAGTTGCGTTCTTCAAGTTGTAGTATCTGCCTTCATCAGAGGTATTTCTGTCTTTACATTTGTCATTATTTAATTATTGTGATCCGTGCCAAAACTGCCCTATGTGATTCTATTTAGCTTTAGTTGTTTAAGTTGATGATTGGCAATGTGATTCACACTTGTGCACTTGTGCACTTAATCTTAAGTGTGATGATTGACCAAAGTGATTCAACGTTCTTTGATACTTTGGTCGCTAAATAATTTGCTTGCTTATGCTGGCCAACGATCATGATTGAGGCAACTCTTTTGCTTGAGTTTACAGTGTCATCGTCTACTCTCATATAGAATATCATCAATACTTAGATAGGTCCATTCCTTACATTGCATCTTCCACTAGATGTGCATTTAGATTCCCTTGCGTTTTGTAGAAATATTTGAGTATGGTTCTCGCCTAGCATCTTCCACTAGATGTGCATTTAGGTTCAATCTTGCCTACTCTTGTATTTCTGCTTGATGCCCAATTCAAGTTCCCTCCTTGCCTATCTATGCGTTGTGATCTACTATGTGTAGTTTAGGCTTGATTTCTGTTTGCGAATTCAAATATTGTTGCTTAATGATTTGATTCCACTGATTGTGTTATGCTTGAATCCACCAATTCTTTCTCGCATTCATTGTTTTCATTTCTAAAACGACCTGGCACAAAAACGGTTACTAGTGGCAATCCATCACAACCTTTGTTGGTTTGATTGTCATGAAAGCCTCAATTTCAAAAGAACTTCCGTAAGCATAAAGCAAGCTACTAGTGATAATCCATCACAACCTTTGTTGGTTTGATTATCATGAACGCGTCCAATTTCAAAAAGCATTTTTCTAAGTATCAAAGAATCAAAAACAAGTTATTAGCAGTGGTCCATCATAACCTTTGTTAGTTTGATCATTGTAACGCCCCAAATTTTATTAAATATTTAGTGATTAATTTATTTAATTAATTTAATTAGGATGTTGTGTGATAGACAATTAGAAATAATATATGGTTATTTTATTTAATGTGTTGGTCCATATTGGGGGTTAGAAATAATAAAATGAGGAGTGTTAGTAGCAAGCCCATGATTAAGTCAAATTAGACTAATGAAAAAGCCCAAAGGAGTGGTAAGTCATGAGAAGGGCTTAGCAATTAGGGTTTCATTCATAATTAGAAGAAAAGAAAAGAAAAGAAGCGTGAGAAGTGAGAAGAGAGGGAGTGGTGCGCGACTAGGAGAGAAGAGAGAAGAAGGAGAGGCGCGATTTCTTTCAAGGAGGAAGCCGTGTTCCGTTCGTGTGTTCGTGAGTTCGTGTTCGTGTCTCGTTCTTCATAATTTGGAGCTTACGTCAATAGAGGTAAGGGTGGGTTTTAACACTAATAATGGGTTATGATGAGGGTATATGGGTAGTTAGGGTTTGGTTGGATTATTTGCGATGTTGGATTGAAATTGATGATGGTGCGATGTTGCTATTGTTGTTATTTCGCATGATGTGTTGTTATTGAGTCTTCAATGGTGTTTGTCTTTATGTGATGATTGATTTTGATGATATATGATGTTGATGATATTCTTGATAATGGCGGGTGGGTTGTGGTTGTCGATCATATCGTGATGTGAATTCGTTAAAAACCTGGTTTCTAGTGGTTGTTGTGCAAAGAGGGAATTGATGTGTTGAAATTTCGTTTTGAAGCCGTTTTGATAGGTGTCCAGTATTTCTGTGATTGTGACTTCATTATTGGCCCGAATTGCGTGGGGTTTGTTTCATTGGAAAGTAGACACGATTTCCTTCACTTTAGGCACTGGTTTCGCTAAATTTGAGTCAGTATAACTAGAGAAAACATTTTTACAAAATGGGTAAAAGAATATGAAAAACTGCATGAAACCGTATGGGTATAGGTTCAATGTTTTGTTCATAACTCTTTCCAACGAACTCGGTTTTGGATGATTTTTGTCTCATTGTAAACCAGACTCACGGGGCTTCAATTTAGACACGGATTTCGTTTCATTTGGTTGAGAATTCAAAGAGAAAACTGGGCTACAATTTAGCTAACAGAAGCTGTCGAACTTCTGTACCCTGAGAGGTATTTTGCAAAACTGTACTATTTGGGTACCTAAACAAACAAATAAAAATTATTTCTAGAAACTAGACATCTCAAGCTTTCCAGAGGATATTCGTTTACAAAATTCCGACATCGTTTGATATGCTAAATTAATTGTCGGAGTTCGTGCACAGTTGCTGAGAAATACTGCTCCTTAGCTGCTTAGTAAAATGGTCGAACGAATAGGACGTTGTGCTGGTTATTGTCGCTTCCCTTGTGTCCTGTGTGTGGGCGCGCCTAGTGCGTAAGTTCAGGCATTGTCTAGTGGTGCTGTGCACCAATTTGTAGTGTTGCGTGTGTCTGTCGTGCTGGTGTTGTCTGGTGGTGCTGTGCGCCAATTTCTGTGCTGTGTGTGTGCTTTGGTTGTGCGCGTTGTTTGGCGTGATGTGTACAGGTGATATGTGGCAGTTGTGATGCTGTAAACAGGTGAGAGTTACGAGGTAGCTGTGATGCTACGACACGTGGTATTTCTGTGTGATAATAATTTTGGTGGTATGGTATTTATTAATTAAATGCTCTGAGTATGTGTATCTATGCATGAATCATGAGTCGCATTGTCATATGCATCTTCGAGGTAGCTGTGATGCTACAACACGTGATTATTTTGGTGGTATGCCCGTCGTGGCCTTTTACGAGATCGGTACCGCATGCATATGCCCAGAGGGGTTGTATTCGTTCATGAGTCCATTTATAACGAGTGTTGGTATCTATTTACTAATGGAGTTTGTGCCTTGTGTCGTGCTATGATGCATTGAATTCTATGTGCTTGCTGTGTGTTACCTACTACTTATTTACTGCTGTCATTGCTTATTATTTCTGTTAATGCTCACCCATTCTGCTTGGAATGTTGCTCTTACGTGGCAACGCTGCAGGTAACTGCGAGTGAAGGTCTCCGGCTTTCCTATCTTCTGTCGGGTCGTGTCGTCGCTCTGAAATGTAACACCGGGGGGGGGGGGGGGCGTAAACGCTATTCATTTAGATTTCAATATGTATTTGAGACTTCGAGTTGTGGTTTAAGACCCTTTAAGGTGAAGACGTGTTTTGATGATTATTTTTCCGCTGCTACGAGATTTCGAAATTATCTAACGTTATTAATTGAGATCGTTTTTGAGAGTAAAGTGTAACGCCTTTTTCAATATGGCGAAGTTAAATTGCGAAGAACTCTATTTTTTTTTGAAATAAATGAGGTTTAGAATAGGGTGTTACATTAGTGGTATCAGAGCAATGGTTGGTCCGTCCGGCCAAGTTGTCGAGTCGTTGTGTCGGTTAACGACCAACTGTTGTCTTTTAGTACTAACCATTGTTTGCGTTGCAGGTAAACCAAGAGTTGCTAATGGTAAGTGAACTAGTGGGGGAGATGTCCCTACTAGTGTTGTGTGCCTTTGTCGTATTTATGTGTGTGGATTCTGTGCTTTTGTTTTTGGTTATGTTTCTAACCTTTCCTATGGTGTGAACCTGTATTGTTGACACTATTGAAATAATAATCATGTTCATATAAATAACAAATACAAAAGACAATAAATAGAGTAGCATGTACACGATTGATTGCCCTTGCGTCAGCCAGCTCAGTAATGCTGCAGCATTGCCTTATTTGTAGTTGCTTGAGGAGGAAGGAAGAAGTTACCAATTCCTTCCTTCTTGAGACCAGCTCCAAGATGATTTTAACTGATATTTTGTGTCTTCTCAGGTCTACTTGTGAATGAGGAAGTGAGTGGTATTTATAGTTTTCAAAAAGGAAGTCCATTGAACTTGAAAAAGGGAGGTTCTTTAAACTTGTTTCCACTTGCTTCAATTGGATTGATTTGATTATCAAACCACCATTAAAGTGGTCCTATGGCGTGTGGACAAGTGCCCCTAAGAAGGGCAAGTTATAGGCTCATTGAGAAAGGTTTCTTCATGGTAAAGTATTTAAGGGTGAAGTAGTAATTACACTTTGCATCACTTGCTTTTAAAAAGTTAATCTGATCTTTCAACTATAGAAAGTAGACCTATAAGCATGGGCAAGTGTTTCTGAAAAAGGTGCAAGATGCAGGCAAGATGTCATAAAGTGGTGCTTGAGATGAGCAACTTGGGCCACTTACTTAACTTTTTGAGTTTTGAGCTCATAATGACGTCAGCATGGTAATGCGGCGACATCCATTGCTTTTGCTCCATTACTGGGGCATTCCGCCCTTCTAATGCTGTGACATTCTAATGTTGTGGCATCTAGTGCTGCATCATTGAACAAACACATAAAAGCACCACAAAATATCCAAAAGTGCCAAGTTGTTTATCAAAGCATTCCATTCCCCTTGTTTTATGTTTTCTTGCATATTTGGTTCTTTGCAAAATAATATTCTTTATATTCAACAAGTAATAATTTAAGTCTTAGAAGCATAAATGACTCTATATAAAATATAGTCATCAATTACCACAGAACCAAGCATTACGAACCACTATAGGGAAGTCTTCATGAGTTAACCAAGCAGCTGGGATAAAACCTCCGCTGGGTAAAAGGAGAGGACGATGATCGGACTAGTATCTACCGTGGAGGATCGCATGGCTTACTTACACAGTAGGCTGGAAGTAGGGGAGCCGAGCAATCCAGGGAAATCCAATAAGAAGTTGCTCAAGTCGGGCATACTCACCCAGGAGCTAAGGGAGCTCCATCTGTCAAAACTAAACCCTGCACGGCAACAACTCCAATAAAACGGGGAGAAGCCGAAGCCAAAGCACCTCTCACCTGGGGGCACAGTCGGCCCACCGATGAAAACATCAGGCAGGCCACTTTGCAAATCCTAGAAAGAGACTCTATTCCTAAGGGGGAAAATAGGGTGGCTAGGGTTACGGTAGAGCAAGGTTTGCTGTTTGTGGACATCACGGTGATGAATGAAAAAGAGTTGAGGGCAACTAGAACGGCAATGCTACCCTCTGAGATCCCACAAGACCAGTGGATGGCTCAAAGTGTCTCTAGAGGATCGACCCCCCTAAGCAATCCCTCCAATATGCTTGCAGAAGATGAGGTTGCAAAGGGCGAGGTCCCTCAAAAGATGAAGGGCATGTTGCAGATGCTGACTGCAGCTAGGGAAAGAGATACACAGGATACCCCTATGGCCTCTGTAGCCACTGCGTTGGAACACACTTTCTCTAGACCGCCTGAAGCTAGCACCAGCGTGATACCTTCGACAACGACACCCCCACTTGACACTGTTCCTGAAAGTGCACCCGAGATCAATAACATGATCGGGGCAGTCAAGGTTACTTGAGGTCCAATCACTGACGCCGTTATGAATTGCGTGTATTGCCCTCACAGTCCTAAGGTTCCCTAAATACCTACAGGCGGTGCTGAGGATGGTCCTCCTTTGGGCGAGCTGGAGATGTTAGCTGAAGACATGTTGTATATAGGCATGGGTGAGGCGAAGCAGACCCATTCAGACTGCTCATCTTAGAGGATGAGCAGATAAGCGACTCTATTTTGGATGACATACTGAACGAGGAGAGTGAGACTCTCCTTGCATATTGAGAGATGGTAGGGTTGCTACCACTGGAGTTCTGGGGAACAGAAGGACAACCCAAGTAACTTGAAGGTGATGTTTTTGCTGAGGAGGCCGAGTGGGTTGCCTTGATGGAGATAGACAATCAAGTAACCGAGGGTATGCTTGTTGAGAAGCCCACGACAGACATGGTCAAGCACCTGAAGCCGTTGTACATCAAGGCCCATTTGAACGGGAAGCTCTTCAACAGAGTGTTCGTGGATGGTGGAGCCGTGTTGAACATCATGCCTTTGGCTACCATGAAGAAGCTCGGGAAAAACGCCGAGGACCTCATCCCGACCACCATAACCATGACCAGTTTCATGGGTCACCCCTCTCATGCTCTAGGAGTATTGGTGGCCAATGTAACCATCGGGTCCAAGGTAACGCAATCGACTTTCTTCGTCATAGAAGGGAAGCCATCGTATGATGTAATCCTTGGTACGGATTGGATACACACTAGTGAGTGTGTTCCCTCCACTTTGCACCAGAAGTTAATGATATGGATTGGTGATAAGGTGGAGATAGTAGAGACCGATCCCAACCCTTTCCCAACTGAGGGTAAGATGTTCAAGACTATTTTCTACTCTCCTCACATGCATCCTATCGCAATACCCCAAAGCTACAAAGAGGGGGGAGTGGAATCTTGTGAATTGACCGGAGAAGGTTTCAGACTCAAAATGTTGGCCAATCCACGACCTGACAATGAGACTAATGGTTGAGGTCCCACTAGAACTCCAAAGCATACTAGACAGGCTACAGCTCTTTCAGGTCTGGCCCCATCATGAAATGGTTGATTTATAGACACGGGTACTATTGGCCGACTATCACGGTCGATTGTTACCAATATGCCAAAGGGTGTGAACCTTGCCAACTGCATGGCCCCATCCAACGGGTGCCCGCAGACAAGCTCCACCCAATAACCAAGCGTTGGCCATTTAGAGGATGTGCCATGGACTTGATCGGAAAGATATACCCTCCTAGCTCCAAAGGACATAGCTTTTTTATTGTAGCCACAGACTACTTCACCAAATGGGTGGAGGCTATGCCCCTAAGAAATGTCAACCAGGCCGTGGTGATTATGTTCATTAAGAACCAAATCATCTTCAGATTTGGAATCCTAGAGACCATTACCGCGGACCAAGGTACTATGTTCATAGGAGATCAAGTGGTGGCATTTGCTCAAGAATATGGCATTAAGATGAGACGCTCGACGCCTTACTATGCCCATGCTAATGGACTGGCCGAGGCCACCCACAAGATCATCATCGAGCTCCTCAAGAAGAACATAGAAGACAAGCCTAGGAGATGACATGAGACCTTAAATGAAGCACTATGGGCTATGAGAATTTCAAAGTCTACGTCCACCGGCATAACCCCATACTGATTGGTATACGACCAAGATGTAGTGTTGTCGCTCAAGATCAGTGTTTCCTCACTGAGGGTGGCTCGACAACATTCACTCAGTTTGGATGAATATGAACATGCCATGTTAATGGAATTAGATTCAGTGGATGATTACAGATTGGCCGCCCTCAGCAGGTTGGAATTCAACAAGATAAGAACAGCCTGTGCCTATAACAAACATGTTAAGCCTAAGGAGTATGTTGAAGGCAACCTGGTTTGGAAATCTATCTTACCAATTGGGGTCAAGGATCCTAAGTTTGGTAAGTGGTCGCGAAATTGGGACGGACCCTATATCGTGCGTAAGGCCTATGATGGAGGCGGCTACAAGTTGAGTTCGAAAGAAAAATAAATGGCAAGTATTTGAAAGCGTATTACCCCACCATGTGGGAAAGCTTGCAAAAGTGAGCCATTAATGCCCGAAGTTTAAAATGGCACGCCACACACTGACGGCCTAGTGTTCACAAAATAACTGAAATCTATTGCAAACATCCTCAAAGACGGGGTGATTCACTACGGCAGGTTGGAATTGTAACACCCCGGTATTTCTAACGTGTAGAGAGACCAAAGATGCACAGATGCGGAAATTCAGAGGACACAGTTCCTGTTAAAGTATTGGACATACAAACTTTTTCCGAAATAAACACTTAATCAGAAATAGCATTACTTCATCAAAATAGAAGTTCATCGGTTCCATACCGAACAGAAAACAGTACTCGGTCCAAATACCCAACAGAAACACAAAACGGTTTGTAAAACTCATAACCGATACAAGTTTATACAACCAATAGGACAACAAAAGAACAAATGATAAAATGACTAAGTCTTCATCACCTCCGAGAGTATACCAACTACTCGTGCGCAATAGTCTTCCTTTTTCCCTGCTTCTCTGAAAAACAACAAATATGGATAGGGTGAGATAACATTATCTCAGTGAGTCCTACCGTGCCCCCTCACTGACACTCGGTTCAATTTATTAAACCGTTACAACATATTCATATTAGCTATCACAAGCTACAAATCGAAATGCCAAGCAATTCGTGTTCTCAAATAAGTTTTCTTTAGTTTAACACAACCCGAGATATAATGCCAGACAACTCGATTACCCAATATCTACGGTAATCCCCGAGATATAATGCCAGACAATCTAGTTGCCCAATATCTACGGTAAACCCCAATTCGGAGTTCAATCCGAATAATGCCATGGTTCTAGTTTAGCATAAATCGGCTGTACAACGACTACGAATCCCGATAACCCACGAATTGACCACGCCAAAACGTATACAGGGCCTAGGTAAGGGGTCATGACTACCCTCCCTAGTATGATACTTGTCGGGTCGTCACCCAACGCGATACATATGACAATACATATCAAATCTCGAGAGTTAGATAATTTATATCTTTTCGATCACCAAAGGATCATTCACATAATAATTGGATAAACAATATCCGTATCGATCAATAACCCGTTTTAGATGAATTCAATAGTTAGACATCCGGCGTTATAATCATACACAATGACATATATAGTTATATATTTAGCCAATCCATCATTCGGTGTACCCACACGTATACTAGGGTTTCGGTTTTTCAATCAAATAGGCTTTCAAAACTCTTTTTCAAACTCATGAGTTGAACAAGTTCAAAATACGGTTTTCAATAAGGAAATTCCTTTTTAAATGATTGAGAAAGATATTAGAAGAGGTTCGGGATCAAACGGAGCTCCGGAACGAGAAATCGGGAATCGGTGACAGAAGATCACGCACGGTCCGTGCCCAGGGGCGCACGACCCGTGCGTGATTTATTAAAATCACCCAGCCAAACCGAAAGGGGCGCACGATCCGTGCCCAGGGGCGAACGACCCGTGCGTCCCGTTTTATTTCCAACTGATCCAACCTGTAGCAGACGCGCGGTCCGTGCCCAGAGGCGCACGGTCCGTGCGACCTGTGTCTGTTATCGAATTCCGCTTATTTCTCAATTCCGCTTTCCGATTCTGCCCGATTCGGTTCCTAATATCGATCACTCCTGAAATTCAGAAAATTCCCAGGTATTCCAGATAGTATATAATTCACTTAATTTCAATGATTTAATCAAAATTCTCATTAAACCGTAAAATAGCGTTTGGACTCAAAATCGTTTTTCGGTTTTAAGTCTTTCGAAAACAGAAAACGTGACCAAGGAATTCAATATCGAAAACAAGTTCAAAATATCAAAATGCCCTATCGTGAGTAGAACTCACCGTGATGTCGATTTCGCTAGGAGCTCCCACAGAGACACGGAAAAACCGAAACGTAAAACGCGCGAACGAGAACCGAAGGCACCAACAAAAGTCACAACAGCAAGAATCACTAGGACAGCAACTTGTTTCCACTGAGCCACTGAAACAAAAACTTAGCTAGCAATCCTAAGCTTGAACTTTCCCCCAAATTCGAAATGTGATGACAGCCCTTCTTCTTTGACAACAAAATGTGATCATGCAAGGGGGTAGATGATCAGAACTTCATTGTTTCCAACATTGAAGCACCAAGTCCTAAAATGGTATTGAGAGAATGAGAGAGAATCAGCCTCTAGAAGTTGGTTCATTGAAAAGGAAATTGAAAATGGATTAGGATGGAGGAGAAATAACTTACATGCAAACTGATTTGGGTTGATTCCTCCCCTTCCTCCTTCCTCTCCTATCGCGCCTCCCTTCTTCTCTTTTCCCTTCTATTTTCAGTTTTCCTTCCAATTCTGAATATGATGAATGGCTAAGTGAGGGGGAGTGTGGCTGAAAGGAAAAAGGGGGTCAGCTACCTCATGGTTGGGACACTTAAAGGGCGTGAAAGGACGATAGTGCCCTTCAGCTTAAAATGTTATAATTAACCATGACTAAGCCACAATTAATTTTGGAATATAATTTCTTTGGACTTTTCCTCGAATAATAATCCCCGTGACACGACTAATTATTACCACAAATAATTAATCGGTCCTAGGCATCATAATACGAGTCTTTAAAAATTAGGGATGTTACAGGAATCACGATCTTGGTTCTCCTATTGCTAGATCCTTCCCTCGGCTCCTGGTAGACACGCCTGTAGGTTCAGAGGCAGTAGAAGATGGGTCATCAGGGACAGCTTTGCAAGGGCTTTGCACAATCCCAACAGGGAGATCCATCCGGCATCATCTGATACAGTTGAAACCACGGTATGGGCCTCTCCGTGCAGTAAATTCTCAGTTGAAGAAGGTTGAACCGCAGTCATAGGTAAATCCTCTGCATGATTGGGAGGAGGTCCTTCCAAGAGGAGACGCAGGTGGTTCCATGATGTAGTGGCCTGTTGAATGTCATCTTGGCTCTTTTCCGAACTGTAAGTAAAGAACGACTTATGGGATTCCAGGTCTTTGATGCGTCGGTCCAAAGGAATGCTCAGAAGGTATAGGCGATTTTGTTCTTGAATAGTTTTGGTGAGCCTGCGGGCAGCCTCTTCCCGTCGTGGACAAAGGTATTCCAATTCTTCTTGGAGTAGGGAAAGCTCCGTCTCAATATCTACGATACATCGCCGAGTCATTTCTTCCTTGGCCATAGCCCGTTTTCGCTCTGCCTCCGTTTCAAGGTAGGAATTGGCGTTTACCCATTTCTCTGATTGCAGAATAGCTAGTTGATCCAATGCTTGTTGGGCGGAATCCTCGATAGTTACAACGGTGGAAAAGTGCAATGAGATCTCGGGGAGTCGAAAGGCTATCTGACGATGGGCACTCCTTTGGGTTTTCGAAAGATTGGAAGAGGAAGACAACCTAAACGCCAACGAACTCATCACAGTAAGCTGGGTTGAGTCAGTAATTATGCCCCCTCAAAAGGCCTCTTCTAATCTGTCCAATTCCTCAGAGGAAGGGGGAGCTATCTGGGAAAGCTCCTGAGAGGCAAAATACTGAGCTACCTCATCATCGGTCATGCAAGAAGGAGGGGGAGAAACCTATGAAGGAAGAGGAATTGAGATCTCTGGCTCTGAGGGTCCCACGACAGGTGTAGGGAGACTGCTCTGAGCACTGGTGACATGCCCCTGTTGCAAATGGGAGTTCAGAAGAAGAGGTAGAAGTGACAAAGAAGAAGGAAAGAATGGCAACCTGCCTTGGGTTTCTTGGGTGGTCGATCTGTTGTGGCCACAGTAGGCCTCTTGAAGAATGTTAGTGTAACATCCCTAATTTTTAAAGACTCGTATTATGATGCCTAAGACCGATTAATTATTTGTGAGAATAATTAGTCGTGTCTCGGTGATTTATAGTCGAGGAAATTGTCAACATAATTGTGTTTCCCTCGAATTATGGTCATTTCATGACTAAAAAGGGAGTTTAAGCCAAAGGGTAAAATGGTCATTTCTCTAAATATCATTGGACCAATCTATTAAGGGGGTCATGGCTATAGATGTTAGTCGACCCAAGTATTTTAGCTAATCAAATTGCTAACGATAGGAGATTATGCATGGGGGATTGATAGTTTGGGAAGAATTGAATTAAGGGCATTATGGTAAAAATTGGCCTCATTAAATTCTAGCTGAACCTTATAGCCAGCCACATCCTCCCTTGTTTTATTTTTTTAACAAACACATTCAGTTGCTGAGAGTTGAAAGGAAAGAAGCCATGGGAGAGGGTGAGGGGAGAAGGTGAGAAGTGGTGAGGGAGAGAAGAACCTTCATTGCATGTAAGTGATTCAACATTCATCCCACTCCATTTTTGATTCTGAGTTCAATGGAACCATTTTCAGAAACTGATTCTCTCCCTATCTCTCAATCCCTTTTTCTGTTTTGAAGCTCCAATGATGAATATGGAGGAATTCTGAAATTATTATGGTTGCATGTTCAGTTTGACAGTTGGGAGTTGGAGTTTTATGCTTCATTTCGAAATTGGAAGTGGTCCAATCCTTTGAGGCCATTGCTTCAGTCTCAGTCTTGAAGGGGTTGCTGTTTGGAAGCTCAATTCGAAGTAACAAGTGATGGAAGTTGATGATGATTAGAGTTCATCAGAATTTCTGGGCAAAAACAGTACTAGTACCCTTCATTGTTTTCATCGTATCTCACAGTATACTACCCCGATGATCGCGATTCTTGTCCCTCTGAAAACTACACAAAAAGCTCTTCATTTTAGGCACAAGAACCGTATGATTTCATGGAGAAATGAGAGAGATATCCGGTTCACAAGTTTCGGTTTCAGAATCAAACACTGTCCTGAATCAGTCATCTTGTTTCGGTGATATCTCCCAAACCTCTGGATGCATGCGTGTGAAAATTTGATCATCAGAAAGAAGACAAAATTATCTTCAAAATGGGCACTGGTTTGAGTAGTTTTGGTTACGGATTGACTGAGATAACTCTGTTTCAAAACTGCTCTTTGATTCTGGAAATTAGAAATAAATCTGGAAATAACGGTTCGTTGGATTAAGGGTTCGATTCGTCATAAGTCTCGAGGGTCGTCAACTCAAGTACCGGATGAGTGTTCAGTAGCAAGAATTTGATCGAATTACTGGTGGTGCACGTGGGACCCGTCGAGTCCAGATGCGGAGGCACTAGGAGCGTGTACGTGACTACGGGGATTGTTCGAGTGGTTACAATCCGGCCGTCCGTGTTTCGACGTGATTTCTCGGCAATCGTCAACCGGGTGAGTTCTACTCACGGATAGGGATATTTTTACACGTCTTGAAAATATATCGGTTTTGAGTCATAAGGCATTATCCGTTTTCGAAAGATTTTTGAACCGAAAACCGTTTTTGAGAAATATTACGTTTTACGGTTTTTATGGAATTGTTGAACAATTTATGAAGTTGTGATTAAATTGTTGAAATAAAATGATTTGTAAACTATCTGGAATATTTGGAATTTTCTGAGTTTCAGGTGGAACGGAAATTAGGAATCGAATCGAGAGCGAACGGAGAACGAAAGTGAGAAAATTTCGAGTTGAGCATCAGACTGGTGGTTCTGTCCATCCGCGCGCCGTTCACGCGGGAGTCGCGCGCCGTGCGTGATGCTGGGCTGCGCTTCTGTCAAGTCGCGCGCCAGTCACGCGTGGGTTGCGCGCCGCGCGCCACTGTGACCCTTTTGATGCGTAATTCCGCTTTTCTCGTTTCAACGCTCCGTTCAATCCCGAACCTTTCCTAATCCCTTCCTCAAACTATTTTAAAGCTACCAACCTATTGAAAACCTAGTTTCAAACCGTTCAAACTATATTTTGAAAAAGAGTCTTGAAACCTATTTTGGTCGAGAACGAAAATTCTAGATTACGTGTGAGCACACCGAGTAATGGTTGGGCTGAACTTATATATGAATATAAGACCTGGAATTGATTATAATTCTGGAAGTTAATAGAACTCTTCATAAACGGATTATGAAATGAAATGGAACATGTATCATAAGCTTATGTTTGATCCTTTGGTGATCGTTGATATGTATTGTCGTATATATCGTTCGTTGGGTGACGACCTGACAAGTAGTATACTAGAGAGGGTAGTCATGACCCCTTATCTAGGCCCTGTATGTGTTTTGGCGTGGTCAACTCACGGGTTTCCGGTATGAGCGAGGTTTCGCCACCGGATTATACTAAACAAATTAAATAATAAGGTATTAGTGTGCCGGGATGAGTGAGGTTTCACCACTGGTTTACACTAAATTAATTACATGATTGTGTGCCGGGATGAGTGAGGTTTCACCACTGGTTTACACTAATCAACAAATATAATTCTCCGGTATTCGTGGTTATTCACAACCGGCTGTTCCTCATAAAACATAAAGACTTGTTTGATTGGACTCGACTTGTTGAGATTTGTGGCAAGGTTCACGATCAACAATTCGCTGTAACGTGTTCGTTATCAACATGATTGTTAACGGTTTAATAATTGAACCGAGTGTCGGTGAGGGGGCACGGTAGGACTCACTGAGACAAGTTGTCTCACCCAATCCATATTTGTTGTTTTTACAGAGAACAGGTTATAAGGACAGCTGGCGGCATAGTTGGTTATCGGGTTCGAGGAGAAGATCGAAGATTTATTCCTTTACAGTTGTCCTTGTTCTTCGGTAGTTGTATCTGTATTCGGTCGTATGACTCGAGCTTGTATTAGTTATTTTATTAGTTTCCGCTGTTTCTTGTAAGATGTATATCTGAACAGGAATTTTTATACTCTGATTTGTACCAGACTGTATATTTAAGTATTTCTTTGTTAAAGAAATACCGGGGTGTTACATTTGGTATCAGAGCGGTTCGGCCTTGTCGGACGTAGTGACCTTCGGGTCGGAAACATAGGATCGAGTCAGCTAGGGACTTAGACAATTATATGTCAGACCTTTTTAGTATATTATGTGACGTATTGAGTCAGGATCCACTCAATGTTTCATGTAAAGTACTGAAAATTATGACAGATAGTTGCCTCAGCCCCGAAAATGTCTGAAACCCTACACCATAGGATTCTCAGCCTTCTCGTTTCATCAGAGCACGCAGTAGGAGCAGAGGGCTACATATGACATTTGGAAACAATGATGGGCATCCGCAATTGCTCGAGGAAACTGTGGGCGGCTGTTCAGTAAATGAATCGAATGCGGCTAGTGAGTCGCGGCATGAAACATAGTAGATCTTATTGAGAAGTACAAATCAAGCGAAGCCATTGGGCAATAGCAATGTCAGTGTACTGAAAGCTATCAGATTAGTAAACACCCAAAACCCTAACCTTTATTTAGTCAGCGTATCAGTTTTCGAGATATCGTTTTCATTATAAATCTTACCTTTTGGTGTCAATCGATCCCAGTTAGGGCAGCAGTCAAGGAAAATCCTTATCGGTTTATTTTAAGCATAGATTCCAATTCTTCTTCTTCCGAGTCACAATGTGACAGATGACAAAGCCAATTGAGTAAAGATACTCCGTTGCCAGTATTGACTAGCAGAGTCATAATGTGCCGATCAGGTTAAGTCCCGATCAGGAATTGTGAATCGAATCCTTCAAAGCAAGTTAGTATGTGAAATCGGTAGAAGTGACCTTATTTCAATCCGCTGCTGGAAGCATTCCGATCACGGTCTGTGAGAAATTCTCGTTGGTCTTCCGACTCATTTTGTTCGTAACTTCTGCTCTGGAACTCCGATTTTTATGTTCCGAGAGGCGTTGGAAAGCTAACGAAAATATCTACACTGATGGATGGATTGTGAACCGTACCTCCACTTATATTGTGAAACATACCTCTGTTTTAAATCCGAACCATAAACTCTACGCATTCGTGGAATGTGAACTTCCCTGTTGTACTGGTAATTGGAAAAAGGATTCCAATCACTCGGATTAGACTTTTGAACATCAATTCTGAATCACGTTTACTGTACGTTTTTCCGAGAAACCTACTTCCGGCAATTGTCAGTAGTACTGATGGCCATTCAACCGTTATAAATGATTCCGAAATCTTAATCTATGATACCTCAGCTAACCAGTTGGATGATCGAGGAGCTTCAAGTCACCTGCGTGACAAACGTAATGTTGTCGTGGAGTAAAAACCGTTCTGAAGCTAGATCGATTAATGTAATGTAATAATTATGTCTGGATAGACGCGGAAATTCGGAAAGAAACGGGACCAGGGAAAATTCTAAGTGATAAATACTACAATTTCAACGAATCAACACGAAGACACTTATGGTGTGCTCGTTTGATTCTCAAAATAGCTTTTGTTTTCAAAATCCCCTGGTGCCGCCGCAATTTTAATTTCGTGACTAATCCGAGAATAATTACTACATCGAAGTTAATCGAGAAACCAAGGATTGTCTAGGATGACTCTAAATCTCATCTTCTAAAGAAAACCTTATGTCATTCTAGTAAGATTTCTAATATCGAAATCCGCATCTCCTTAAGATCCGAGTAAACAATATCTATGAAAGGTAGGTATCGAAATGCAAAGCCTAGTTGATCTAAAAAGACAACTGCGATTGGATAAGTCGTTGACTTAGACAGTCCTGAATGACCCATAACCTGTATGAGGGCACCGAACTGTAGGTTCAATTATGAGGACAGAGTCATAATGGTCAAAAGACGCACCCTTATCGTTATTTTGGGTTAGATAAAACATCGGTTGTACCGGTGACTACCTGAAATACTAGAAATGTTTCTAAGATAACCAAAGATGTGGGTTACCCAAAACGTTTGCTCAGAAGTAATGGAAGGCTAGGTGACACGTGAATATAATAGCTAGTCGGAGAAGTATCAAGCCACGTTATAGGGCAATCATCTTTCGGCATTTCTAGTGCTCAAGCTTCCGCTACTGAAGTGAAACTCCAATCGTTAATCTGGATCCCGTTAGGGTTGACAGTAAGTTGTTATGACCTTGATCCATCGGATGGATCGAAGCTAGTTTCACCATGCTAATAATATATCGGCAAGATGTCAATAAAGCAAGTATGTACTGAATTCAGAGTTGTCTGATTTAGCCAGTACACGAGGCTTTCTAAGAATTCGATGAGTTGAATACGCATAGTGCATCTTTCTTTTACCCAACACACCAGTATGATGGAAGAATGTCTGAGGATGAACCGTAGGTCGATCTGAGACTAAATGATTGGACAGTGAATGTATGACACATAAGTCCTTGATAGTGCATCCTATAACTATTGTATAGTCTTTTGAGCCAATTGTGTCGTGTCTATTTTTGCCACGAAATGCAAACCTTTGTTTTTAATCTCGAAATTTTGTCTTGGACCGATTCGAGAAAGGAATTGAACGGAAGTGAATTGAATCGAGTGGAATAGCGGCTTGAGAAGAATTTTTAAAGCAAAAACCCGCTTTCTTTTCGACTCAATATCCTTCCCGATCCCTTCCTCGAACGAACCTAATTATTTTTGTTGTAACAGAACCTAACTCAAGCACGATAAAAGTTTGAGAGATTTTGATCGCACAAATGGTTGACTCCAACAAAATAACACCTTTATTCTCACTTTCGAACTTGCGGATTTTAAAAATTTGAGAATGAGATTCCGCCTTGTTGAATCATCGTGCATCGAGTAAGGTCAATTATAAGTTGGGGTGAAATAACGTTTTTGGATACTCTTAATTATCGAGGTATCATTATTCTAAAACCCCACTGAAAAGAATTTTCATCAAAGTAACACGATTGTGTTTTCAAGTTTTGGAAAAGAATTTTATTCAAACGAAGCTATTTATACTTTCAAGTTTTGGAACCAATTTAATGAAAGAATAATTTGCTATTATTTTAGAGTTTTTCTCCTGGATTCGGTTGCAAGGAAAATCGTTTCTAGATTCCTTGGACTGAAAGTCAACCTGTTTTATAAAATAACTCTGTTTGCTTCAGTCGAGATTTTTAGTAAGATGAGTCAAGCGCTTATGTGAGCGTAACTCGGGAAGAGAAGGAAACTTTTCTTCTGGATACCGTATGGTTTGATTCCAAAGAAAATTCTCTTAAAGTCATCGTTTTGTTCCAATTCAAGTAACGGCTAAGCCGGAACCTTTTGAGTTCTTGACTTTGATAGTGCAGGATGTATAAATACCCTAAACTATGAGTTCGTATCCTCAACAGATTGTAGGCGTTCCACTGTCCATAACAATTAGCGTCAGCTTCCAAGAGGTCGGAATAGAAATTTCTGAAGAAAGTCTGTATCTTCCTGATGTCTTTCACGTGTCTCAGTTGAGAAAATGTATTCCCAATCCACTTCAGCCGTTGAGCGTTGAAGCGATCGATCTTCGACCGGATTTATCATCCCAACCTTATCCTAGTTATATCCTGGAGCGTGGTATGAAGACATTGCGGTCAAGGACTATTCCAATTGTCAAGATAGTCTGGGAGGGCTTCTCAGCCGAAGAGGCCACTTGAGAATTGGAAGAGAACATGATGACCCGATATCAATATCTTTTCGCTTAAGGCATATCTCGTCAATTTTGAGGACAAAATTTTAAAAGTTGGGGTGATTGTAACATCCCTAATTTTTAAAGACTCGTATTATGATGCCTAAGACCGATTAATTATTTGTGAGAATAATTAGTCGTGTCTCGGTGATTTATAGTCGAGGAAATTGTCAACATAATTGTGTTTCCCTCGAATTATGGTCATTTCATGACTAAAAAGGGAGTTTAAGCCAAAGGGTAAAATGGTCATTTCTCTAAATATCATTGGACCGATCTATTAAGGGGGTCATGGCTATAGATGTTAGTCGACCCAAGTATTTTAGCTAATCAAATTGCTAACGATAGGAGATTATGCATGGGGGATTGATAGTTTGGGAAGAATTGAATTAAGGGCATTATGGTAAAAATTGGCCTCATTAAATTCTAGCTGAACCTTATAGCCAGCCACATCCTCCCTTGTTTTATTTTTTTAACAAACACATTCAGTTGCTGAGAGTTGAAAGGAAAGAAGCCATGGGAGAGGGTGAGGGGAGAAGGTGAGAAGTGGTGAGGGAGAGAAGAACCTTCATTGCATGTAAGTGATTCAACATTCATCCCACTCCATTTTTGATTCTGAGTTCAATGGAACCATTTTCAGAAACTGATTCTCTCCCTATCTCTCAATCCCTTTTTCTGTTTTGAAGCTCCAATGATGAATATGGAGGAATTCTGAAATTATTATGGTTGCATGTTCAGTTTGACAGTTGGGAGTTGGAGTTTTATGCTTCATTTCGAAATTGGAAGTGGTCCAATCCTTTGAGGTCATTGCTTCAGTCTCAGTCTTGAAGGGGTTGCTGTTTGGAAGCTCAATTCGAAGTAACAAGTGATGGAAGTTGATGATGATTAGAGTTCATCAGAATTTCTGGGCAAAAACAGTACTAGTACCCTTCATTGTTTTCATCGTATCTCACAGTATACTACCCCGATGATCGCGATTCTTGTCCCTCTGAAAACTAGACAAAAAGCTCTTCATTTTAGGCACAAGAACCGTATGATTTCATGGAGAAATGAGAGAGATATCCGGTTCACAAGTTTCGGTTTCAGAATCAAACACTGTCCTGAATCAGTCATCTTGTTTCGGTGATATCTCCCAAACCTCTGGATGCATGCGTGTGAAAATTTGATTATCAGAAAGAAGACAAAATTATCTTCAAAATGGGCACTGGTTTGAGTAGTTTTGGTTACGGATTGACTGAGATAACTCTGTTTCAAAACTGCTCTTTGATTCTGGAAATTAGAAATAAATCTGGAAATAACGGTTCGTTGGATTAAGGGTTCGATTCGTCATAAGTCTCGAGGGTCGTCAACTCAAGTACCGGATGAGTGTTCAGTAGCAAGAATTTGATCGAATTACTGGTGGTGCACGTGGGACCCGTCGAGTCCAGATGCGGAGGCACTAGGAGCGTGTACGTGACTACGGGGATTGTTCGAGTGGTTACAATCCGGCCGTCCGTGTTTCGACGTGATTTCTCGGCAATCGTCAACCGGGTGAGTTCTACTCACGGATAGGGATATTTTTACACGTCTTGAAAATATATCGGTTTTGAGTCATAAGGCATTATCCGTTTTCGAAAGATTTTTGAACCGAAAACCGTTTTTGAGAAATATTACGTTTTACGGTTTTTATGGAATTGTTGAACAATTTATGAAGTTGTGATTAAATTGTTGAAATAAAATGATTTGTAAACTATCTGGAATATTTGGAATTTTCTGAGTTTCAGGTGGAACGGAAATTAGGAATCGAATCGAGAGCGAACGGAGAACGAAAGTGAGAAAATTTCGAGTTGAGCATCAGACTGGTGGTTCTGTCCATCCGCGCGCCGTTCACGCGGGAGTCGCGCGCCGTGCGTGATGCTGGGCTGCGCTTCTGTCAAGTCGCGCGCCAGTCACGCGTGGGTTGCGCGCCGCGCGCCACTGTGACCCTTTTGATGCGTAATTCCGCTTTTCTCGTTTCAACGCTCCGTTCAATCCCGAACCTTTCCTAATCCCTTCCTCAAACTATTTTAAAGCTACCAACCTATTGAAAACCTAGTTTCAAACCGTTCAAACTATATTTTGAAAAAGATTCTTGAAACCTATTTTGGTCGAGAACGAAAATTCTAGATTACGTGTGAGCACACCGAGTAATGGTTGGGCTGAACTTATATATGAATATAAGACCTGGAATTGATTATAATTCTGGAAGTTAATAGAACTCTTCATAAACGGATTATGAAATGAAATGGAACATGTATCATAAGCTTATGTTTGATCCTTTGGTGATCGTTGATATGTATTGTCGTATATATCGTTCGTTGGGTGACGACCTGACAAGTAGTATACTAGAGAGGGTAGTCATGACCCCTTATCTAGGCCCTGTATGTGTTTTGGCGTGGTCAACTCACGGGTTTCCGGTATGAGCGAGGTTTCGCCACCGGATTATACTAAACAAATTAAATAATAAGGTATTAGTGTGCCGGGATGAGTGAGGTTTCACCACTGGTTTACACTAAATTAATTACATGATTGTGTGCCGGGATGAGTGAGGTTTCACCACTGGTTTACACTAATCAACAAATATAATTCTCCGGTATTCGTGGTTATTCACAACCGGCTGTTCCTCATAAAACATAAAGACTTGTTTGATTGGACTCGACTTGTTGAGATTTGTGGCAAGGTTCACGATCAACAATTCGCTGTAACGTGTTCGTTATCAACATGATTGTTAACGGTTTAATAATTGAACCGAGTGTCGGTGAGGGGGCACAGTAGGACTCACTGAGACAAGTTGTCTCACCCAATCCATATTTGTTGTTTTTACAGAGAACAGGTTATAAGGACAGCTGGCGGCATAGTTGGTTATCGGGTTCGAGGAGAAGATCGAAGATTTATTCCTTTACAGTTGTCCTTGTTCTTCGGTAGTTGTATCTGTATTCGGTCGTATGACTCGAGCTTGTATTATTTATTTTATTAGTTTCCGCTGTTTCTTGTAAGATGTATATCTGAACAGGAATTTTTATACTCTGATTTGTACCAGACTGTATATTTAAGTATTTCTTTGTTAAAGAAATACCGGGGTGTTACAGTTAGAGTATGTGGGACCTCTTCAACGGTGGACCTTGTCCTCCTACGGAAAATGATGGACTGATCGTCATCGTCACTCCCTACATGAGGAAATATTCCAAAACCCATGTTGAGATAATGAGCAACTGCGATAAAGCCACAATTGAACAAAAAGAGTCATTTACCTGACATAGGGTTTGAGGTGGCAGTGGTTTGTCGCCGAGTGGAGAATTGTTTCTTGGAGGTAGTGATGCTTCCTTTCTTGGTGATCGAAGGAGTTTTGCTTATTGTTATTGGTGAAGGTACCGGGACAGGCTCTTGATAGGGATGGCCGAGATATTGGAATGAGTATGCGTCGAGCGGCCGAGGGAAGACCAATCTTTTGATGCCAAACCACCAGTTGGTAAAGGCTGAGGTCTCTACCTCGTAGTTCCTATAGTGGGCACATACATTGTCATTAACCCTGTCGTAGCCGTGTCTGATGATCTGGGCCACACTCCCATCGGTAATGCCCTCTCGCCGAAGGAGGCCACCTTGATACTTGTAAGGCATAGGCACATGATACGTCAAGCCAAAATGCATGCACACAACATTGGGATGGTAATACTCGGCAAACACTTCGCTGTACCGAGAGTTGCTGCGATAACCGGTGAGCAAATCTCTCGAGGCGAGAATGGAGCACTAGTTGTTGCGAACAGCTGCACGTTCGGACAGAGGGAGACCTGATTTGGGCACCAAAGCATTGAAAATCCTAGTTGGGCCGAGCCTCTTCTCCAGGACAGAACACCAATTCAATTGGGCGGAGTCCAACTTGAAGAAGGGCATTGATGAGTCTGGCCGAATTCAGGCAGTGACATGGAGTTTTTTAAAGCCGAGGTCCCAATATTCTGTTCGTAGGGGATGGGGGTATTGCAAGTCCTTTTGAAAGAATGTGAGGGAAATAAAGACTCACCCAAAGTTGAAGAATCCACATAGGGCCCTGAATCTTGCGTATCTCCATGTGTTGCTAGATCTGGTCAAGCAAAACACACATTCCTCTGTAGAGGCCAGCCAGAAAGAAGGATCCCCGTGCATAAACGTTGTCACTCAGCATCAAGGCTACGAAAAGCGGGAGTTTTTGAACTATCCCTGCAGAAACCGTGCCATAAAGGAATCTGCAGAAGAAGTATATCAAGAACGCCGTGTGTTCTGTATCTGAAATGGTGGCCGCGGTTCTGATGTTCTGACAAATGAATTTGGGATATCACCCTTTTGCATGAATGTGTTGAAAGTTAACTTTTGAGGGAAGCTTGCAGGTACAGATTGTTGTACCATAAATGGGGAGCCCGGTAATAGCGGCGACGTCGAGGAGAGTGGGAGTTAAAGTGCCCCACGGAAAAATAAACGTGTTGAATTCCGTATAGCAAAAGCCCAGGAGAGGCAAGAGTTCGTCGTAATTGGTGGGAATGTCAAACGTAGAAAGGCAGATGATTTCGTCGTGGCTCTAGGATTTCCACAAATCTGACTTAACGAGGGCTATTTTGTCCAACCAACCTCGATAGTCGTCAGTAGGTTTGGCCAACCTCTACTCTCAGCGACCCTCGCGCTGGCGGTAAACTAAGTCTTGGTGATCAGAAAACCTAGTTGAATGGAAGAAGTGAAGATGGTCTTGAAAGCGTCGAAGGCGTCACGAACCTCAGAAGTCGCCGGTGTTAGAGTAACGCCCTCTCCAACAAGAACAAGGAGAGGTTCTTCGGTAACAGGAAACAGAACGTGTATTGGGGACAGAGAAGAAGATAAAGAACTACTAAAACTATCATTATGCTCTTGATTCTGAGAATCTGAGTTGGAGGACATGGCTGCGAAGGGAGAAGATGAAAGGTTA